>VWZF01002929.1:219938-290527 GCA_013396755.1 Sclerurus mexicanus
TGGAGAACCTGGAGGAGGAGGGGCTGCCCAAGAACCCCGACCTGCGCATCGCCCAGCTCCGCTTCCTGCTCAGCCTGCGGCCCCGCGCGCCCGACCCCGCCGCGCGCGACGAGCTGATGGCGGCGGTGCGGCTGCACAGTGAGTGAGGGGGTGAGGGCCGGGGTGTGGGGTCTGTCCGTCCGTCTGGCTCTGTCTGTCTGTCTGTCCAGAGGCGGTGTGTCCGTGTGTGGTCGCCGGTCCCCGGTGCGGGTGCTGGGGCGGTGTGTCTGTGCCGTGTACACGATCCCCAGGAGCTCGGGGTCGCTCTGCCCCTGTGTCCCTGAGCACGGACAGCCCCAGAGCAGGGGGCAGGGGTGAGGGGCTTCGGGAGGGTTCGGACACGCCTGTGTGGTGCCCTGTCCGCGGCTCTGACCGCTGCTGGGAGAGCCGGGGTTTGAATGCCGGGGTCTGCTGTGCTCACAGTGGGGTAGATACAATCGTGCGATATCCCGAGCTGGAAGGGACCCACGAGGATTATTGAAGTCCAGTTCCTGGCCCTGCATGGGACAGCCCCAACAATCCCACTGTGTGCCTGAGAGCATTGTCCAAACGGTCCTTGAGCTCTGTCAGGCTTCGGGTCATGGCCACGTCCCTGGGTGGAAGTTCCAGTGTCCAACCACCCACTGGGTGAAGAACTTTTTCCTAATATCCAACCTAAACCTCACTGACACAGCTCCATGCCAGTCCCTCAGGTTCTGTCACTGGTCACCACAGAGAAGAGATCAGTGTCTGCCCCTCCTCTTCCCCTCATGAGGAAGTTTTAGACAGCTTTGAGGTCTCCCCTCAGTCTCCTCAGGCTGATCAGACCAAGTCACTTCAGCTGCTCCTCATAGAGCTTCCCCTCAAGGCCCTTCACCATCTTCATGTCCCTCCTCTAATGGCTCTCTCTAATGGCTTAATATCCTTCCTGTATTGTGGTGCCCAAAACTGCCCCCAGGACTCAAGGTGAGGCCTCCCCAGAGTAGGGAAAGTGCAAATGGGAGAGGTGTAAAGAGCAGTGATGGAAAAGGGTCAGCAAAAAGAAGTGTGAGGGGAAAGACCTGCAAAAACAGTGGCTGTGCTGTGTCTGGCTTTAACAGGTACCTGGTGACAGGAAGGACATTGCTGGGCATCGACAGTTGTGTTGTCTTAGAAACACACACAGATGTTGCACCAATTAACAGCAGAACCCTTCCTGCTTCTGTTTCAGACATGGCTCCCTACTATGAAGCCCTGTGCAAGTCTCTGGAGTGGCAGATGGACACAGATCTGCTGAACAAAATGAAAAAAGCCAATGAGGAGGAGCTGAAACGTCTCGACAATGAATTAGAGGATGCAGAAAAGATCCTGGGGGAAAGTGAAATTCGGGATGCAATGATGGCCAAAGCTGAGTACCTGTGCAGGATTGGGGACAAGGTTGGTGATGGCAAAGGCTTCTTGGACTGATATAAAACACTGCATGGTAACCGTCTTAGTTGGGCAGGTTTTAGTGAGCAGTGGGGCACTTGCAGTGTCTTTTCTTACTGGCACAACTCAGACATAGATGGCAGATAAGGGAGGGTGTTACTGAAGTTTAAATTATCTAGAAAAGAAAACAGCCCTTGAAAAGGGAAAAAGTTATTGTTCATTTGCAGTTATCATTTTTCACTTTCCTTGTGCCTTTAAAATTTTCTAAGCTATTTACATGGTGCAGCTTAATTTTGAGTTACAGAGTAGATTTTCATAGTCCTTAGCTTTAAAAGGTACAAGAGAATCAGCTCTTTTAACTTGATTTAAGCTTTGATTCTCTGAGACTATTCAGAATGCATAATGTGAAAGTTACAGGAAACTGACAAAGTCACAGCTACCAGCAGAAGACAATGTGTGTTCTTACTACAGGCATTTTGTAAATGTCCTAGGTGCTTTTAACATTCTTACAGTAGGAAACACTCTTTTGCTAGGAGGGAGCTCTGACTGCATTCCGCAAGACTTACGACAAAACTGTGGCACTGGGACATCGTCTGGATATCGTGTTCTATCTCCTGAGGATTGGCTTGTTTTACATGGATAATGACCTCATCACACGGAACATTGAAAAGGCAAAAAGGTACTGCTTGGGTTGTCTGAGTTACTAAAGCACTTTTGAAACAAGCTGTAACAAAAGAAATGGTAGATAAATACCTTTCTGTCCAGAAATGGTTGGGAGACAGAATCACAGTGATGGATGGGTGTCACCTTGTACTTCCTATTCCTGTTTTTTTTTTATGAGGAGAAAGAGAAAAGAACAGTTAATATTTTGTGGCAGCTGTTTTCTAGCAGCTGGCGCAATTTGTATTTGTAGCCCACCCTCCACTCGCACTTTGTGTGTGACTCAGCCTGTGCTCCTGCTTGCAGCCATACCAATTTTGTGTTAATATGATTCTTAAGAAGTGGCAACTTGTAGCTTTTTTCTATGCTGAAGTTGGATAGCTCTGATTTTAGCAGCAAAGGCAGTGGAAAGCTGTTGGACAGCCAAGGCTGACAGTAATATTTACCTGCACACTCACAGAGACTGTTGTCACAGCTGAAGAGGCTGTAAACTTTTCCTCTCAGCTTAAGCTTGCACTGTGCAAAAACTTCTGGCTTCTCCTGTCCCAAGGAAGCCACTTTCCTACCCATCAGGTGTACAGAGCCCGGTCTGTTTCAACAAGCTGTAACATAAGCTAAGTTATTCTGTCTCTAATGTCATGGTATCAGTTGATTTGTACTTGTTTCGTGTAACTTATGTGATGACACATTTACGGAAATATTCTTTGTTCTATTTTAAGTCTAATAGAAGAAGGAGGAGACTGGGACAGGAGAAACCGCCTCAAGGTTTACCAGGGCCTTTACTGTGTAGCCATTCGAGACTTCAAACAAGCAGCAGAGCTCTTCCTTGATACAGTTTCAACGTTCACATCCTATGAACTCATGGATTACAAAACCTTTGTAACGTACACTGTCTATGTCAGCATGATTGCCCTGGACAGGCCTGACCTTAGGGAGAAGGTAAGGAAAGCAGGTGGAAACACCAGTGCAAACTGACACAGCCTTTCCTTCACCTGTCCATCCCCAGGCTGAACGTGGTGGTGGTTAAACAAATCTGTTTGCTTTCAGGTTATTAAAGGAGCAGAGATCCTGGAAGCCTTGCACAGTTTGCCAGCTGTACGACAGTATCTCTTCTCTCTTTATGAATGCCGTTACTCAGCCTTTTTCCAGTCACTAGGTAAGGCTGGGTGTTGTCCTGCAGCAATATTTCAGGTGTTGCAGTTCCTTGTTTCAGATCATACACAACTTCTGTGGAGTACCCTCAGTCTAGAACTAGAGCTACATGCAGAAAAAAAAACAATCTAGATTTTTTTTTAACAGTGACCTAAAATTTCCTGCTTTGACTTTTCAAAGAAAGAAAAAATTTTACATCCAGTGAGCCTTGTGAAAGGTTATATCTGATTAGGTGGAAAAGCGTTTTGAAAATGGCTGTGGAACTGTGTCTTACCTGAAAAGCCAGGTCAGGAAAGCTTTGAAAGTTTTTATCTTCGAAAGAAGTTATGGGAGTTGTAGTCTGAAGGCCTGGAAAATCTCGGCCTGTACATAGAAAGTTTTCAGTGTTGTTCCCCATTGGCTTTCTGCTCTGGTTTTTGTGTAAAAGGGTAACATCAAAGAAAAGCTTTTCAGAAAACTAATTCTTGCCAGTTCTCAGACTGCTTGTTTTCCTTTTTTGAGACTTACTTAGAATGCAAGAAAATAAAATATTTAGAATGAGCAAGAAAAAGAACCTTTCATTTTGTGGAAAACTAGGCTTGATGAGACTGAATTAAGGGACAGCATTTTCCTCCTGCTGTCCTCATCCCTAGCAGGGAACTGAATCTGTCAGGAAAAGAAGTCACTTCAGTGCCTGGAAATCGTTGTTGCTAACTTAAGAGGTACTAGCGGAAGGTTCATGTTATTTTCTGACCTAGCTTTGGGTAACAGTGTTTCTTCAAGTAGTTACATAGCAAGTTCTGCTGCTTTCCCAGCACCACAGGGCTCCTGTGGGTAGGCAAATCCAGGTTCTGCTTTCAGCAAGGTGATCCCCCTCACCCTTGAAAGGAGGATTCTGTGCTGATTAACAGGCTCTCATTAGCTTTGCCACAATACTGTTTGCATGTTATTGCTGCTCTTTTTTCCAGAACTGATACAAATTATACAGATTTACCTTAGTGTAAAATCCCTTTTGTATCCTGAAGATGGCAAGAATACAATATAGTTACAGTCACACCCATTGTTTATGAACTGGTGCCATGTGTTTTATTGACATAACTGATATTTTGCATTTCTTGGACATTACTGACTTTTTTTTTGTTTTTATTTTTCCTCTGCTGTTTTTTCTTTTCAGCTGTTGTAGAGCAGGAGATGAAGAAGGACTGGCTGTTTGCCCCTCACTACAGATACTACGTACGGGAGATGAGGATTCACGCGTACAGCCAGCTCCTGGAGTCCTACCGGTCGTTGACGTTAGGATACATGGCAGAAGCCTTTGGAGTCAGTGTAGAATTCATAGATCAGTAAGTTCTTTGGCTTTTTAAATTCTTAAAGATCTCACTTTATACCTTTTAAATATTTATGATGATCTCATTATGAATAAAGATCTTTGTTCTACTTTGATTCTAAATATGCCAAGTTATTTTCTGCGGAAGAGCATGAGAAACTAGTATTTTATTAATTACTTTGTTCTTTATACTGCTATGTTTATTGACCTCTATGTGCTATGAAACTTTAGATTTTAGGGGACGACTTAGTTCACAGCTGTTGCAACTCTGGGATCCACACATTTTATGTACCCTGCCGGTCTCTCTCTCTGGTTTTGCTTGCTTTCTGGTACATGGACAGGATCTGATGTTTTTCACTTAAATCATACCCTGCAGTCTCAATTTGAAATTGTTTTCTAGTATAAAACCAACAGATATAGATTGTGATAAGAACTAAGTGGTGAGTGAAGTGAGAAATTGACTTTTACTCTGTGTACATGAAGCACTTTGTTTCAAATGCCTTCACAAGATTCATTCTTGTTTCAGAGGGGTTTCAGATTTTCTAATATAGAAACCTGTTACAGAAATATGAAACTGCTTGAAATATTCAGAAATTAATAAGTGTTTCAAGAGAAACCAAATAACCATTCAATTCAAAGGTATTTTTTTTAAATTCATACTAATTCTTATGCTTCCCAGTAATTTGTTATGAGTTGTAGCTTGTCTTACTGTTGAGCACAGGAATATTTTCTTCTACCACTAGTGCTGTAGACCACCAGTTGATCAAGCAAAATAATAATAAAATAAAGATTTTTAAAAATTTAAAAACTATTGAGAGACTTTTCTAATGAATTGACTGGCTCAAAAATATTTACCTAAGGATAAATTCCAAACAGGTGCACTGCATGACTGCTGCCTTTGGATTTGATGCTAAGCCTAGTGTTAAGTTTCACTAACTCAAGTACAACCCTTTGGCCTAAGAAAGTACTAAGATTTTGTGTTTAGGTCACTAGAATGATTATTCTTGTGTGCAATGTCCGAGCTTTAATAATATGAGGATGCATAAGATAAAAAAAACTTACGAAAATACATAGGCTGCTGCTGACAGCAGTGTGGTGACACTGTTGCGTTGTAGCAGCAGTTTCAGTGCTGTTAGGTCTATACGACCTTGGTGAAACATGATATAACCAACTTTTTTTCTTTTTTTAGGGAGCTTTCAAGATTTATTGCAGCTGGACGGTTGCACTGCAAAATAGACAAAGTAAACGAGATTGTAGAAACTAACAGGTATGTAACAATTCTTAGAAGTTGTTTTTGACACCCCAGTTGAGTTCTGTACATTTTGATGACATTTATACAGAAGTGTTTAGTGCCTTGGTATAACATATTCTTACTTCTAACCCCCTTTTTTTTCCCCCCCCACAATTCCTAGGCCCGATAGCAAGAATTGGCAGTACCAAGAAACCATCAAGAAAGGAGATTTGCTGCTAAACAGAATTCAGAAACTTTCCAGAGTAATTAATATGTAATTTTTTTAATGCAAGGGAATGCAAAATTTAGATGTTTAAAACATTTTGGAAGTAACCTATAAATATATTGTATAACTTGGTATACTGTAGGGAAAAAGTAAGTAGCAGGAGAGGTAGTGTTTTTACTTTCCACTTCATTATGTACACACTGTTCTGTTCGGGTGTACGGAACCCAAGTCCATTTATTAAATGTATTATACCATTGGTGATCTCTTGTAATATACTTTGTTCCTTTCCTTGCCTTTGTATACAGTATTCAATATTGAATAGTAAATCAGGGTCAGGACCTGTAAACAAAGAGAACTCATGGCCATTTTATGCTTGCTTTTTTAAGACTTTTTTATTGGAATCAGAAATTAAAAGAATCAGTTGCATAATAGTAAAGGAGCCAAAAATTTTACTGAAGATTGGGGACTGTCCAGACAGGACAGACTCTTGCAGTGAAGATTACAGCCTAAGGGAGAAGGAATAAGGATACAAGTGATGGGGGTAAAGCAATAGTATAACCACAAAAACTGTATGGACTAAAAAACTTTGGGAACATCTTTATCTGAAGTAGCCTCTCCCTTAAAACTACCTTTTTGTTTGCTGCTGAAAAGGAAGTCAGCACGTGAGCAAAGCATTACATTTGTAGTTCCTGCCTGGGCCGGATTTGCAGAGGCCACAGTGGTGGCAGGAGCTGTGGAAGAGACCACTGCAGCGTGACACAACTGATCAAGTACTGCAGGGGTTACGATTTCTTCCTTCACAGCTGCTGAGGAATGAATGTCTCACGTAGGCTGCTGCCAGGCTGATGACACATGGTTTCTGGCCATGGCAGAGCCTACTGCAGCAGCTGTTTACCCTGCTGGCCTGCCTGGAGTGTTTTTTTCCTTCCTCCCAAAGACAGGCTGTGACTGAGTTCTGTAAGCTGTTTGATGCCACTGCCCTTGGCAACAGAACCCTTTTACTGCCGGTATTCACTGCGACGTCAGTGCTTGAAGTAACCCCACCAGGTAGATCTGCACAAAGAACAATCCTCACATTTGGAGCTGCTGTGCCACAGACAGGACAGTGGAATTTCCCCTTGCCCACTTGTCTTCTGTCTTCAAATCACTGCTGCCAGCCCAAGGTTGGACCCCTTGGTGTTGAGGGGCCGTTATTATTCTCTGATGAGATGTTGTGAAACCCAAAATACAACCTCATGATTTTTGGTTTTCTTTTACTACTTACTGGAAGCAGTTTTGGTTGTTCCCCATCCAAGAAGCAGATACTTAGCTAGAGTTTAAAGGTTTAAGTTTCAGACAGTACTAATTAGAAAAAAATTCTGATCTTTCTTCAGAATAGTGTAAGTAATAAACGAGAACTCTAGAATTTACCATGTGGTCAGCTAATGAGTCTCTGTTTTGTGTGTCCACACACATACCACTTCCTATAAAGTTTTAATTGATATAACCTGATATTCAGACTTTTCAGAGCTGCAGTAATATCTGTTGTTTTTTTAGATCTGTTCTATACCAGATAAGTAGAGCCAGCCAGGGAGCCTTTAATCAGTCTGACTTTTGGCAACATCTTTTCCACCTTCCATATGTGCAGATGTGAAGCCTATCAGAAGGCCATACTGTCTGAATGCCTTCACTGAATTGAGGGATTTTACTTCTGGTGTACAGATAAATTTTCCTTCCCAGCATATTTAGACTTGAACTGGCCTTAATTAACTATATCAAAGCTTCCATTCGGCTTATGTATTATCATATATATTTTTAAATGCCTACTTCCCTTTCCCTGTCAAATCAGAAGCATTAGAATTTCTGCTTCCTTTAAGCCATGAAGTAATTTCAAGTTACTCTTTACTGTCCCGTGGTCACGTAAGTTTTACCTTTGGTTTACCTGATCTCATGATTTCCCTTTATTTAGCTCCGATTATGAGCAGCACTCCAGACACAGCCGTTCATGCCTCCTTCTTGACACCTTTTCCATGGATTTATAGTCCACATGCCAAAGTTGTACATTCTCTCTCGTAATTTAAGCTTGTGCAGTTCCTTGAGTTAATGCCATTCTCCAATTTCGCTTTGCAAGGCTGACTTCACCCTCGCTACGCAGCCAGAACCAGCCAGCCACAACACTGACGTGCTTCCACCTCGCTCTGCAGAGCATTCCCTGCTGTTAATGGGTGGGAATGCAGGTGGGAAGGGCAGGAGAGTGGGTGTTGTAGGGTTTATCAGTAAAGCTCTGCTACAAAGTAGTTGAAATGTAGTTTGTCTGGAAGGATTCTCTGGCTCACCTGTCTCTGTTGACCTGCCAACACCTCCGTTGCTTCTCTCGCTGCACACTGGGCTCCAGAGCTCAAAGTCCAGCCTTGCAGGCAAAAGACAAGGTCCTTGCTTTAGGAAAAAGTCACCTTATGGATGGGAAGGGACTCTGATGATGGGAGATCAAGAGCACAATGGAGGACAAAAAACTGTCAGAGAGCACCGAACCTGAACAGCAACACATTGTCCCTACTGATGCTGAAGAAAACTTCTGTACCAGTTTGGCCACAGATAACACCAGCCATTTCTCATGGGCTTGGACAAAGCTTTCTGACTGCATTTCTCAGGCCAGTTTTCCTCCTTTTCAATAAAGTTTGAATCCAGGTTAGTTTGAACAGCTTCCCTAAAGGTTTGCAAGATTCCCTGAAGTTTGTTGGGGCAGCATATGCCACTTTTCCATGACAAAGCTCCCATGCTGCTTGTTAGGAACAAGTCCAGCAGCTAACACAGCTCTGAGCCAAAGCACTGAGGAAAGCATCTAGTCAAATTAAAAAGTCCCATGGTGGATCCTACAAGCCACGTGTGTTTGATTATTTGTTGCAGCAGAACGTGATAATAATGAACCAACAGGAATTTGCATTTACAGAAAGCCAATAGCAAGGGTAGTCGGGCCCAAACAGCGGCGCCCACAGAGCGCTGCGGCCTCTGAAGACAGCGGGTGCCGGGGCCCTTTGCCATGCACAGGGAGGGCACCGGTCCAAATTCACACCCACCCTGCATCCAGAGTAGCACCAGGGCTCAGGAGATTTTTCTGCCAGAGGCAGGTTGTAGCCTTTGAGCCCAACAAACACCTCTGGGCTCCCAGGACACAGCACCAGTTTCGATGTTAAATGCAAAGGGCACTGACAAGATGCACACATGCACAACCCACACAGGGAGCCTCTGACACTGGGGTTTCACTGCATGCACTGGCAGTCTCCTACATCACCAACTAACTCCTGAATATAAACCAGAGTATTTTCCTATGAGACAATCACTGATGGGAAGGAAACTGCTTTCTACCCAGTTCAGGGATGTCTGTGCTTACCAGTTTCCATGCCAGCACTCATCAGAAGGCATTTTTCATCACAAACCACTTTACTGAACCGACAGTCAGCGGGAGAAGCGATAATCCACAGAGCAGCTCAGCTCTGCTCCAGGGTCAGAGCTCCCTGGCACTGCACTGCACCAAACACAGCAAAGGAAGGGGACAGGGAGGATGCTCCAAATCCACACAGCCGAGTTAGCTCAGAGAGCCCAGTCACGCAGGACAAATGCACCTCTTTCTTCACCTTGCCAGTTTTAGAGAACATTGAACCCTGTATTAAATGCAGCTAAATGCAGAGTTATTCCTTCAGTCTGAAGCTGACTTAGAGTCACAAACTTGCCTGAACACGATGCCAAGCAGAGTGCTCAGAGTTGCTCCGCTGCACACCCATCTCCCGCACTCGCCATGCTGTGGTCACTCGTACGGCTCAGCACAAGCAGCTGCAGTGCCAACAGCTCATGTGGGATGGCACAGACGGCAGGAGCTCCTACTAGGAAGGAAAGAGATTTGCAGGAAGGCAGGACAAAAAAAAAGAAAAAAATCTTCAGTCAATGCAAAAGGTAAATACAGAACTACTAGGATAACTTAATTATAAAAAGACAAAGCAGAACTTGCTTGTTGTCTGAACCCCATTTGCATCCTGTAGTGTTTATTCCAAATATTAAAGAAAACTTGTTATAAGAGGGGGGGAAAAAAAGAAAAAGAATAAAAGAAGCATTGCCACAGATGTCACTCTAAAGTCCCACTAGCAGGAGTTTTACTGGTTTTACAAACTGCTCCTCAGAAGTTGTCCACAACACGGAGTCCTGAGTCACATGCAGAGAAAAGCTTCGCAAGGATAATTAACCTGCTGAATTCACACACTCGATCTTCAAACTGTGAAAACATGGAAGATATTTTTTTGAAATGAAAAAAAATCCAGAAAACACGACAATTCAACATGTTGCATCTGCAGCTGTAAAAGCTACTTCTCATGACTCTGATTAGAAAATAATATAAAGTGTGAATCTTAAGTAGCAAAAGGTCCTTTGCACAGGAAAATGCTGCAGAGGTGATCCAGGCACTGCTCAAAACCAGGTACCAAACCCCTGCAGGATGGAAAGCTCCGATCCTACCAGGCTGAACCGTGATGCCGAGGTACAGTGACAGAATTTGACCACATCCAATTCTCCCAAATTAGTTCACATAGGCACCAATACAGATAATGTTTTCCTTTAATAGTGAAGGATTTTATAATGAAGCAGAAACATATAATGTATTCCATGCAACCAACCTCATTTATTGAAAAGTCCTAATTTTATTGCCTTGTTTAGTAACATGTTTGTTCAACAAACTAATTTTTTTCATGAAGCAAAGCACAACTTTTTCTTATAAATAGTATAAATTATTTTATTTACAGAAACTTGTTACAAAACAAATAGACTATATATTTATTTTTCTTTTAAATATCCAAAGTAATTTTTCTATCCCATGACATTTGTTCATGTACTATACAGCAGCCAACACAGAGTTCAGCTGATCAGATGCTCTTGATTATGTATACAAATTATCAAACTATTCACACATTTTACACAGGAGATTGCTTTTAGAACCAGGCTCAACACCGAGCAAGATGCTTCCAAGGCCTACATTCACATTGACATTATGTAGTGCTCATTTCAAAATTATCTTTAAAACGTAAAATATCTCGCACAAAAGGTAAAAATGATTATTTTCTGCTGAACAGTGAAACATTTAAGAATCTTTCTAAGCCCAATTCCCTCCTCCAGGACAGAATGAGTAATAGACAAGAGAGAGATTCCTTGGCAAGAGAACTCTTACAGGAAGACAACTGCCTTAGAAATGCCATTTGGAAATCACATCTTTTTTTTTTTTTTTTTGTGGTTTTAAGAGGTACTTACTTGGGGGTTTTTGTTTGTTTTGGAATAACAACGATTTTGGACATTTTCTAAAATATTTCATTAATGAATACCACTCCCCCTCCTTCCCGAAATTAGACAGTTAAATAAACTGCAGGTTGAAACCATATTTCATACCCTCGGCATTATACTAAATATCAGTTACCAATGGGATTGTTCCAACACAAGGTATTCCAATTAAAAGATTTTACAAAAGTTACCAGCATAATTTGCTTTCTTTTGTCAATCCATCTCATTAATTTCAGAAATATATATACATGTGTGTGTGTGTATATATATATATATATATGCACACATACATACACACACACATATATATAGGTGGAAAAAGCAAGCTCCAAAATTTCAACTGAACATTCAAGTCTTTTAAGGAGAAGATGTCTAAACAGTCCAAGCTTAAAACTAGTTATATCAGGCACTTTCAGTTTTTCCGTTAGTTTTAAACCACATGAGACCCACACGGATGCGCACGCACACACACGCACACGAACACTAAAAAAAGAGAAGCAGTGTGTCACTTAACTAAATGGATCTTCTGGGAATCAGGCAACTGATAAGCAATGCCATATCGACCATTCCAGCTCCGATCCTGCTCTTGGGGCAGGACCCGGGCGATCCTTTGCGTGGATCCACTCCCAAGACAGGAAAAGGGACACAGCTTTCACAAAACAGAGGCATCCCTTACGTTGTAAAGTAGGCATGTTAACTATTGGCTTGGCAGTGAACCACTTCAAATTATAAAAAGGTATTTGCTTTTTCTTTTTTTAATTAATTAATAAATAAATACTAGATGATCTCAATTGTACCAAAACTGGATATAAGAAAAAAAGACCTGTGCAAAAATACATATTTAAATATGTACAATCAATTAACAAAATATGTCTTCTGAAATAGGGATACTTCAATATTTATAATAGAACAAGAAATTCCAAAATAAAGATACAAAAGTATGTTTTTTTTCTTGTATAATTCTTTGTTCATCATTGCAGCAATTTTTTAGGTTAAGAAAACTGCAGGAGTCATAACGAGAAGTTGGAAATACTATAAAAACTGTATCTCTTAAATTAATACCAAAATCTGTCTAGAAACAACCCAGCCACTGCAAATTCAATTTTGCAAGGAAAATTAATTTTAAGCTTCCTTAATTATTTACAGTAACAACTATGTGACAATAAAAGCTTCAGGAACAATGTTCTGCTTATAACCAAGATCTAAAACATAATATTTAAGCAAGTCTATGAGGGCAGACAGAATTCATGTTCTAACTCTTTGCTCCCAATGGCTCAAACCCACATGACACAGGTGGCTGCAGACACTGGCTCTGTACAGGAATTCACTTTTAACACTTCTGCCCGCTACCAAAGGATCCTGAATTTGCCATTTTGCTTTCAGATCAACAGAACCTTAGAAAAACAGGAGAGTTTGATCACAAACTCGCTACCGTCCAATCTTGCCAAATTTTTGTTTCCTTTATCTTTGTGTCTACCAAGAGTGAAATTGCACTTGTGACTGGTGCGATCCTGAAGCAGAAGCTCTGCCCCGGGGACTTCATCAGAGCGTGAATTTCACTCCCAATGTGCAGGATTTAATAAGCTTTGATTTTTCTTTGTGGCACATCACTTTGGTTCCTTTTACGTTACACCAATTGCAGTTCTAACAATCCTTTCAACAGGGCATCCTATTAAATACGAATCCTTTTGTTCCTGAAAAGTTGTCTACTAATTTTTTTAAAAGTTTGCATAATAAGAGTCTCTAGTACATTGCTTTCTCAGTGTGATCTTTTGTATCAATTCAAAGCTAAAGTGTCTGCATAGAGGCTTCTTGTTGTTTTGCTGTGTAACAATGATTTTGTAGGAAGTTCAGGTGAAACTGAAAGCATTGTTAGGTAAACAACGAAGCAACTGCTACTCAGAGTGGCTTTGGATTCCCTGATGTACTTACTACTTGCCACCAGAATGGGGAGAAGGCTGGGCTATGTGAACAATTGGACAGGCTCAGATTGTCTCTTCTCAGCAATAGCTGGTGCCCCTTTAAGGCAGAAAAAAAATCTCCTTGGTTAGGAATTCATTTTCCCTTGCTTTGCCCCCTTAATAAAACTTTAGTCAGCTTTGAGCCTTTACCTGATATTTGAAAACTTAACAAAAACATCCAGACGGGTCAAACCATAATACAATGAGCCCTTTAGCAGAATTCACTTTTGAGGTGTTTTGAAGCAAGACAAAATATTTCATAAAAATTGGCTGGATTATATAAAAATGTGTAAAGCCCCCTGTGCTCATAAAGCCTGGGTGGGCACGGCATGACTGTGATGCACAAGCCTGTGCTTCACGGGGAATTCTGCTGTCAAATTGGTGTTTATTCCAGAATTTTGAGCAAAAAAATCTCACTGAGTGGTGGAAGGCGTCACACATTAACAATTTAGTTACACAAACTAGGCAGAAAGAAACTGATTTTTATGGTCTCTAGAAAATATTTAAATACTTTAAAAACTTAGTTTTAAAAGGGCTAGTTTCATCAGCTGGAAGACAAATCCAGCCTAATTTCACCAATAAGTTATTTTTTTTTAATAACAAAGGCCTATGGTATACAGTATTGGTCAATAAATATGTTCTTTGGGCATAGAGTTTTAGAGGTTATTTGCCTTTGTCTGTTCAATTTTTTAGAATTTTTAAAGAACAAAATTATCCTTTATCCTTTTATCAATCAAATCTTATTCAAAAGAATAGAAAATAGGTTTTGTATCACACAAATACGACATTTTTATACTTGCTTTCTGAGCAATGGCCTCAAACAAGTTTTTTCTGGTTTTGTTGGGTTTTTGTTTTAAACTCCTGATAGCTTCTTATCCCAAATTACCTGCAAAAGGCTGGGCAAAACAGACTATTTTTTGAATTGTGCTATTTTTTTATATTCCATTAAAGGAACATTGCTATAAAAACACTAAAGCCATATTCCCTTCTTGAGGGCTTCTTTCCATTGTGCCTCACACATTTTCCCCCTTGTGGTGGGGTCCTCTCCATTGAGGGTGTCTGTCTGGTTAGCTATCACCTACAAAAGACACCATCAGTATAAAAATAAGTCCACAGTAACGTTTATTTCCCCCAGAAAACATTCGTTTGCCCAGCCAAACTATGTCAAATAGTGGCAAGATGATGTACTCCTGTAAGGAAAATCTCACAGATTTGTAGCAAACAGTCCAGACCACTGTTAACACTGATAGGAGCAATTACGTGGCTGAACTTCATCCAGTGTCCATTTCTAGTATATTCGTTGCTACAGACATGGCTTCAGGGAAATTCCTTGTTTAAGTGACAGTCCAGTAGATATCCACACCTGAGGACCATGGGAAGTTGGGAAAACTCAAGGCATCTTGGAGTCCAGAAATCCAGATGGAGGTTTTGCTTGTAGTGAAAACTGTCCAGTTCGTTTCTCACCGTGGTGCCTTCAGCTATCAGGGACGGGCTTTTGGCTTGGGGGCAAGAGAAGAGAGAGAAGGATGAGTCACCCAGGCCGCTGGAGCAGAGCCTCTGAAAACACATTTCTGGGATAAAGGGAGTAGATTCTGGGGAGCATCTCAGGCACAATTGTGACACCGCTAACATGCAATTGGCTTCTCCAAGACTTGACAATTCTCAACTAAAGCTCTTGGAAGTTATTTCAGGCACAATTTCCTTCCTTAATTCACTCAAATTATATTTCTCCTTTATTTATATTGCATAGTTGAGGTAGTAATTATTAGATAAGTACAAATAAATTCAGCCATCTGATTGCTTTCTTTTTCGTCACAGTAAACACACACAATAGTGAAAATCTTCCTCTGTGGCTGAAACTGCAAATTAAGAAACCACTCCGATAAAGCTCTTACTGACCTCCTCGCTCTCCAGGTACACAGATTTCAGCATTCTAGCAGCAGAGGAAACCAAGTTTCTCGGGTTTTCAATCCTGAACACACTACTTTTCCAGTGAGATTTGTTTGAAAAACAAAACCCCAAACTAATTTTTAAAATGGGAACTTACATATTCATGAGATCTGTTTCCTTCATAGCATATCTGTTCACTTTACTGACTAAAAAGGTTTCTATCTTATTTATAACATTTAATCTCATTATTACTAAGAAGTTAGTCAATGACACCTTGGGATAATAGGCTTATTTTATCACAGTATCACAGTTCTGTTATCAGCATCATGTTCCACTTCGTAGAATGTTTATTCCTGACACAGAAAGAGGGACTCAGGCTGAGGCACACAGCTCAGTTCCATGGCAGGCTGGAAAGATTTACTTTTAAAATTATGTTTTTAAAATGCAACAAATTAATGTCATCTGAAAGCAATTCACAAACAACACCTAAGAAACTTGAAACACTGCATTTAAGATTACTTTCATTAAGTGGAGGGGTTTTTCTTTAGAGCATTTATAAAAACCTGTGTGAATGTATTACAAAAAAAATCTCAAAATGAGAAGTGGACAAAGATGAGAAGTATCTTTCACTTGAACAGGATCTGGAATTGGCTACCTAATAATTTAGAGATGTAATGTAATATAAGCATGTGAAGAAGCATGTTCATGCTGGCTTAATCAGAGACAAAATTTCCTACCTGATGAAAAAGAGAATTGTTCATCAGTCCTTGCGTCCCTGGGATTGCACCAGTGTGTTTTGCATGAACATTGTTCACCGATGTCAATTTGGCAACTTTGTTTGATTTGCTGCTGCTGCTGTTGATGCTGCTTGAACCAGGTGAGCACTTTCTTTTCTTTCCTATTAATTTGTCAAGGGAAGTATGTGAATGTGAAAAACTGCTGTGTGAATTTACAGTCAGCTCACTGGACTGATGAACAAACGGCCCTAAGGAGAGCGTGGAGTCGCTGCTGTTCATCATCACACTCATTCTCTTTATGGATTCTGCAGGGCTCCCGGTCGGAGGACCCCTCCCTGATTGGTCATGTTTGAGGCTAACAGAGTTAGCTTTGCTAGTCATACAGTTGAGGCCAACGCTGTGGGACGAAGCTGTCACCGACGGATGATAGGAGGTCCCAGAGTTTCCAGAGTTAACCACACAGTTTTTTCTGAAGGACTCTGTGGAATGGGAAGGTGCGAGCAGTGCGGAACTGTTTTTACGCTTCTTTCCTGAGCCGCCGCTGCTACTGACGCTGCCGGTGCTGTTACAGGTGCCACTGCCAGCAGAAGATTCCTTAGGTTTAAAAGATTTGCTGGATTTCATTTTCTGAGGTTTGCTGGGCATAGGTGAAGGTACAGAGGAAAGCACTGTAGGTGTTGAAGGGGATGAAGACACTTGTCTTGATTGCATACTGCAGACAGGATCCACTGCACCCAAAGCAGCAGGATTGGCGTTTAGTGTCGTTCCGTGGGATGGTACCGATTTGTTATTCAGAGACACACAGGAAGGAGATACCAACGCTGGCGATGACATAACCGTGGTGGGTAAGAGGAAACCTGCTGCATTGACACCATGCTGGGAAGCAGGCATCGAGTTTGTCCGATGTGGGGCACGGACTGATGCTGTGGTACTGGATGCTGGAGGAATTTTCCTGCAGGTGAACAAAAAGACACAAATCAAACCCCACGTAGCCACCGTTCTTCAGACTAACACCCAGTCTAATAATGCTACGTTAAAATGACTGTACCTTGAGGTTGATTAATCCCACTCAAATGTTTCCTTACATTGACAGTTAATTGTTGCAAAACACAGAGCACAGACCATCAAACTTCATTCTGATTAATCTGAACACAAGATTACTGTTCTTTAACTAGAATCACAGGTTCCATGTACTTCTACACATACCAAGAAGAGTAAGCACTCTTTCACTTCTACTCACTTCCACATCTGTGAATTAAGATGCTTCTCCAACATGAAGTCAAGTGCACATCGAATATGGTTCCACCGCTTGTCAAACACGTAATAACCTCTTCCAATTTGCTGACTACCAAATGTGCAAAACTGAAAAGACAGATTTTTATTGGTGTTTTCTACTTCCAGTAACAACTCTCTAAAAAAAAAAATGCTCTTGTTTATAAATAAATGTTGCTAAATAATATGCCTTTTGATGTTTAAATCAAGGATAAAAATATTAATTAGAATTTTTATTTCTATGGCATAACAACTATTTGAACATTTTTGGTCTCTATATTTGGATCATTTTCTTCCCATCTGACACTCACATACTTATGGCTAAAAGGAAAAGTCAAATTTAAATCACTAATTAAACAGAGAAGGACAGCAGTGTGTGTTTGTGTGTATGTATAAAAAAAATTTATATATATGTAACATCTACTTCTGAGGAGCTAACAGTTATCTGCTTGCAGTCTGTTTAAAAAAAAAAAGGAGATAATTTGACATAGGGTCTAAGCAATAAATTTTCATTTAGACTAACTAGTTTTTGCCAAGATTTAAATATTAAAACACTTAACTGCTCCCTTCAATGCAATGTTGATACCTTGAGTAAAAAATGTGTGTGAGTGTTGGGGGGGAGTACAATAAAAAAATCTCATCAAAAAGACACTGCTTACATGTCCTTATTCCAAATCCACGGTCCTTTAGAGCAGTTACCAATTTCATCTTTAGTATTTTGGCATTTAGTTTCTTTTGGATTGGGGAAGCAAGCTATGAACATATTTTTTTAGCACGTTTATTTTGCAACTAGTTAAACCTTCACTGCCTACCAGGCCACAAAATTTCCTCAAAATATAGAGACAAAAAATAAATCACATATGCCACAGAAAACCACCCTTAAAACCCCCAAGTAACTTGTTTACACGTTTAGAGCCAGGGAAAGACCAAGGTTAACTTTTGAAACATACAGCGGCTGGTTGAGGATGATGACCTGAATAATGACAATCCAGTTTTTCAACAGGCTCTTCTTTTTCATCACATTCTCCCTCATCGCTGGATAACCGAGATGCTGGCTCAGCTGCAGGCATGGGAGGGTGAGGGGACTCGTGGACAGAAGGAGACTCGCTGGGGGCATTTCCACCGTGCTGGGCTGGACAGCCTGGAGGCCTGGGCGAGGCAAGCAGTAACCACACGTTATTGAACCAAGTCTAGTCAAAAATCCTACCCTTTAAGTGCTTACTATCACTGACAGAGGGAAATCTGCATTAACAGATTCCTGGTATTGTCCATAGTCTCAGAACACACCCACCCAGCAGAAGGACACGGGGGACGGCGGCACCCCTGGAAAAGCAGCGTTGCCCAATTGTTGCTGAACCGCTTTCATTGATGCAAGTCAGCTTTTACTGCTTCAAACACCAAACCCTCCTCACCAGGACTTACACTCAGCAGGTAATTGCTAATTGCACAGAGTCATCAGGCCTAGAGCAAAGACACTGCTCCCAACAACAGATCCGTATCGCTCCCTCACAATCTGCCTCATGAAGCTCCCAGTATTAATTTCATACCACTTGATCTGCAGATTTCTTCCTTACCTTGGAAGACTGGGGGGGTGAGGTTTGGGTTTATTAGGTAATAAAGGCTTTGATTCTGTAAGAGTAACTCCATGAGAATTTTGGTGCAGCTCCTGGGAAGTTTTAGTAGGTGAGGGATGTGGTTCCCTGAGAGGGGGCATCTGCTGATGATGATCCGAATGTCGAAGAAGTTCCTTTTCCCTGGTTTTGCTTTTGTGCTCAGCTAATAACACATCAAATCGTTTTCTTCGACCCTGTACAGCCCTCCGCTGGGTTAAGGAATGTGTCTGCAGAACCATGAATAAATCATTAATCCCAGGCTCTTACATTTGTGGAAGTCAAACACTCAAAACACGTGTCTAGAACGCTAAAACAGAAAATCATCACGCTCCTGGTTTAGTAAACAAATGAAAACATGACTTAGAAAACAACTTATAATTGGTTGCGGGATGATTATATTCCTGACTGATACAAAGTAACACAACCAGCAATTCAGTAAAAGGCTTCTTTCAAATTACTTTTTAAAATATAAACTGCCAAATTTTTAATAAGTTTAAGACTAGAACTGAAAATCTTTTTTCACATTGATATCTCAATTGCCAAATCCTGAAAAACCAAAAAGAGAAAATATTTACTTTCACTTATGAAAACATTCAACACAACAATGTTAAAAATCAGATTTACAATGGGAGACCTGAGAAATATTTATAAAAATACCTTGCTGCCTTCAATATACTAACATATTTCTTGAAAACTAATGTAATCAAATAGATATTAAGGAATGCAAAACATCCAGCAGAATCCAGTCAGACGGGACTCAAAGTTCTTTGAGTGTCCTGAACATTATACACAGCAAGATATGTATGTCCCTAAATGGCACAAATTCTAAGCAAGGTGAAATAGATGGAAGTAATTTTTCTGAATTGTTAAAGTCACACACAATGCCTTTTTTAACATGGCACCAAGGATTTGATTTGGTTCATTTTAGTAGGTAAAAATTATTATCACATAATTCAGACACAAATAGCAATTCCAAAAAATGTTTCATGAGTAGGTACGTTAAAAGGAATTGCTAAGAAATGTTTTTACTTTCTCTTTTTCACTTTTGATTTGCATCTTTCTCTTGTAAATTCTTGCAGCTTTTCCCTCCTCTATTAGCAAAACAATTTCCTCCCCTCTGCAATTCCAAAAGGGCAATGTGTTCAAGTTCAGTTTCTCTGGGTCATTACTGCCAGCTTCATTTACCTTTGTTCTGTAGGTGGTTTATTTACCAAATGCTTCCCAAACTGGCGGGTTAAGCCTCTTTGCAGGGAAGCAGTGAAATATTGCACAATTGCAGGGAATCTGGAATTTTGGTTCCTCAGGACCAAGTGAGACCCCTCTGTCCTGCATGATTTTGAAGCTGGGGAGACGTTTTGTCTGACTGAAAACTTTTATGGATTGTTTAATTTAGAGTTTGACCTCTAGGCATGCTCCACGGCTTTTGTAGGAGCCTCATTTCTGAGCTGGCTGTAGCAGTACATCCAGCATCATTAACATTTACACAAATACCTCCCAAGTACCTGCTGCAGACTCTGCTAGGGGGAGAGAAGGGACTGTGAGAGGAGAAGAGCTTGAATTATTTAAATCCTGCATAAACAAATAATTTTCAATGCTTATGAGAAATTTTAAAATTCATGCTCTACAACCCAAAGGTTAGCCTGAAACAGGAACATGCTGGCCCCCTGCTACCTACATGTGGAGTAACATAGTCTGTCCCATGTCAACATCCACTTTAAAGGGTTTATACAAAAATACAGGTTACTTTCGGAAATATGTTTTTGAATAAGTAACTAACTGAACTTCAAAAACAATTCCTTCTTGGTTCTGGGCAACATGTTTTGAGGGGTAACATTTAAAGTGGCAATTACTGACTGCAGAAATTTGTAGTTTTCCATTTTCTATCATACTCCTCAGGAACTTGAATTAAAACTCCAGATAATCTTATTCTGATTCAGATATCCTACCTTGCATGTTAAAGACCTAGTACAAGGTTTCCTGGTTTCCACATCAATGACACCACAGTATATATCAGGATCAAATTCTCTCTCTGTCAAAGATACACAGTATTGAAAAGTTATCAAAAAACATTTAGAAATACTAGTATTTAGTTTCATTATAAAAATTAACCAAGAAATAAAACACAAGCAAATGTACAAATAAAAATGCACAATAAAACTGTTCAAATGAAATTTTCTACACTCTCAGCAAATTTATGGTGTACTGAAATACAGATCTCCACTCTACAAATAGAATGGGGACATTTACACCTGTGAGTTACCCCAAAGGAGGAGCTGATTCTGCCTGCTAGGAGAACAGGTCACCATCATTATGGATTGTGACAAACAAATAGTGGGTTTTTTGGTTGTTGGCTTCAGTGTCAAGAACTTTTCTATCATTCTACTAACACTCACAATAACTGTGTTCAAAAAGTGTAAAGAGCAGACAGGGTTTCCATTTTTGAGTTTAGGAGGTGCTAGTTGTCCTGCTTTGTATGTACATTTGGACCTTCCATATAGAAAGGAAGAAAACAAAACCTTTAAAGAGAGTAGAAGAGTGTAATAGAACTGACAGGCCTTTGAGATCTGTACAGTTTCTGAACACAAAAGCCACACTGCAAAGTGTTTCCATCCCTTAAGTGTATGTTATAGATTAAATTTATAATATAAAAAAACCCCTTCTTACATGTTACAGTATTATAGAAGTGTTTAATTTGCTCCTGAAACTTACTTCTATATGTATATTTCTATAGATTCAATACTAAGAGGCATATAGCAAATAATAATTAAAAACAATTACCTGACAATCTTTTATGTAAAAATTTCCTATTATTTGTATTTTCTTCAGGTTTCTTTTCCAAAAATGGAGGCACAGAGAGAAGACCTTTACCATTCAGTATCTGTCCAGGGGAAGGCAAGGGTGGCTTTGGTATTGAGGGACAATTAAGGCCAGTCTTTATTGAGGAACTCACAGTAGTAGAACAAGTTGGACCAACAGCAGCTTTCAGTTGGGCACCATCTATCTTTGGATGAATCTTTTCCACTTTGACAGATGGAGTCATACTATTATTTATGAAAAACAGAAGGAGGAAAATGGAAAAAAAAAAAGTAGTTAAAATACATCATTGCTCAGCAATACTCTGATCTATTCCCAGTGCAAATGTAGACCTTCCTCCTTTACTCCTCATTATCTTTTTTATTTTCATATTTTTTAATGATGTTCATAATTTTTTGTCTTCTTTTTCCCCATTTCCTTGTAAGTATTTCAGAGTGTCTTCAGAGACTTCAGAAACCATTATTTGGATTCTCAAGACAGAGTATCACCAAAGCAACGGGAATGGACCAGTTATGTCCAATGAGAAATGCCCTGTTCTGTGACAGTAAATTATATCAGCAGTGCTGTGATATCACATGTGCAGGTCAAAAATCACCTCAACCAGAGCTAAAACTTCCTTATGATCAAAGTATGCAGATTAGATCAACGAATCAAGAGCCCCTAGTAAAATGATCTTTATTCATGGTGATTTAAGATGCAGCTTTGCAAGAGTCCTCGTTCAACAAAGTCATGAGTATTATCTATAATCTTTGACTAGGCTGCTGGAAAAGATCTGGAAGAGTTTAAAGTGATTACATCTTAAACCAAAAACCACTCTGGAAACAAAAGGAAACCCTATTGATAGAGCAGTGCCTATGCAAGGAATAATATTTAATTCTTTGTCAAGAGGCATACTCACATTTTATCATGGGGGACTTTGCTGTGCTGTACCGAATGCATTAACCTGTTGTTTCCGCTGATCTGCAGCTTGTCTTTGGGTGATTTCAACAACTTGGAATTTGATGATGATGCACTAGTACCTCCACTGGATGAACGATTGCTCCCACTTCCACTGCTACCTTTGTTTTTTGAAGGGAAAGATGAAATGAGGGAAAATACTGAAGAGGAGGGAGGAGTCAAAGGCGGCTTGCTGGAGGAGCTGTGTCTTCTTTCTGAAAAGGAGTGAGAAAAGGAGGGTTAAGCTCCCATACAGAACAATTCTTAAATACTTTATGTTGTCATTTGCTACATTAACATTCTTGCTTTACTAGCTTGGGAGGTCCCCTGCCACACACAGAGCATAGAGGATTCAAGCCTCACTGTAATCCATGAGGTTCCACTCAGTGCTGGTCTCCAGTGGGTTACGGGAGTCTCTTCAAACTTTGGGACCCACATTCCTCAGTCACTAAAGCTTAGCTCTCTCTCCATCTTAAAAAAAAAGCAAGTGAGAACCAGCTCTGGACCCCAGACACACAAAGCTGAGAAACCCCTATCCTCAGGCCCAGCAAGCTTATATATCGTATTTTTTCACAGGTTAAAAATAATTTGCAAGTATGTCTATTAATGGTCAAAATTTTCTTAGATCCAACATTTTCACTTCTACTTCATGACAACCCTTTGGCATGGTCTACTAGACCTTCAGTATGGAATATCCCTGAGAACAGCAGCTCAGCTATTGGTTTTTGGAGTATTGTGGTTTTTTGTTTGGTTGGGGTTTTTTTCCTATTGTTTTTATTTAGCAACAACATCAAAAGCAGCAACAGATATTCTTCTACAAAACCAAAAATCTGAGCATTTGAATTGAGTGGTCATATTCCATCATCAAATGTGTTATTTAAAGAACATCAAACCATGAACGTTTCTATACTGCCAGCACCATTTCAGCTGTATGTATATTGTCAAGGCAGTTCTTTAAAACAATGAATCCTCAAAACACCTGGCAGCTTCAGAGAGTACCCAGCTCTGCCTACACAGGGACATGTTAACTGACTGCTTGCTCGGGTGATACTTGGACACCTGTGATTCCTCGATGATCTGTGTAATCAACACCTGCTTAAGAGACATGTCTGGCAATTCAGTGTACACAAACCACAGATCTAAGAGAAATGAGAAAGAGGTCTATCAGAGAAGTGGAAAGGCAGTGGTAGCACCTCTTTCTCAGCCAAGTACTGCTAAAGGTGCCCAAATCCACCACCTATCAATCCCGGGATCAGCTTACAGATTCTGACTTAAGTGAACTGTGAAAGCAACAGGCTACCCATGAAGTTACAGCTACGGCCAAGAGTGAAAGCCAAGCCCAGCGCGACCTGTGCAGAAGTCTGCAACGCTCTGGGAAATGTAAATTAGTACATCTGTGTTCTACTTATATGACCTATTTTGCCCCAGTCTTAAATACAGCAATGACATGCCACTTGGATGATGACCAAGCCATCAAACAAGACAGCACCAACCCTGCACCAATGTCATCGGGCGAGCAGGACTGAGACAGAGCAACAGCAAAAACCAGAGGGGAAAAGAGCTGCTCCAGCAGTGCAAGAGGAAGACACAGGAATCTGACAGCTGGCAAGCTAGTTTTTTTTAACAGAAGTGGGGAAGCAGCATTTGAAGTATGTTCACTGGCTCGGGAAAAAAAAAAAAAAAGGAAAAAAGAAAAAAGAAAAAAACTCAGAGAGCTTAGACTATGAAACTCCAGTCAAGAAATGATCTCTAAGACTGAACCAATTCCTGTGTGTTTCTGTTTAACTGCAAAATGGGTGCAAACCAACCTAACGAACCTTCAGCAAAACAGCCATCACTTCCGAATCAGTATTTACCAAAATGTGGAGCGGCCAGGTCTGAAATGCCCAAGAAAAACACACAACAAATGCAGTAACTTATCACCCATCTCAAGGAACAACTGCTTTAAAAATGTAATATTTAGAACGAGTAGTCATCTGTGATGTTCAAAATCATCTGCTTAAGTTTTTTAGAACCAGTTGCCACTGAAAAGTCTGTCAGTGAAGTGTTTTAGCATATTCATGCCTGTGCTTCTAATATGACACACTGCTTATTGCCAAATGGCTTTTTATAGCAATGGCAAGAATCCCTGAGCGGCTCTGATAAGTTACTATTTGAGGGCCATTAGTTCAGTGATGCTACACCCTGTGAGATTACTCTGCGAGATAATGAGAAAAATTGCTCAATGCTCTTCCACCTTCTGTATATTTAGAAAATTCAACATCCAAGTGCTTATCGCAGTTACAAATAATCTCTAATAAGCCAGTGGATGACTAATGTAATCCTTGGGAGTTTGTTATGATGACTTTTGCTTTTTGAAGGAAAAGAGGGTGTTACTTCCTTGAAAAATCCTGGCAGATGAAAATAAAAAGGGACTAGAATAAGACCAAGAACCTCCTTGCATCGTATCATTAGGAATAAACTAGACAAACTAGTAATCTCAACTATTAATCTGAATGATAGAACACTTCCCTTCCGGCAACTTTAACTGGTGCTGTTCCGGCACCAAACTGCGATGTTACTGACTACTATTTGCATGAATATTTCATAGCACCAGGCTCAAACAAGTGAGTTTAATATAAATAGCAAATGTTTAAAACTGCTGCTGATAAAAAAATTACCTAAGAGAACTAAGCCTAATGGCTGATCACACTCCAATATTACAGTCTACCTGTCAGAGAGGATTTCCATACATAGACACACCCCCCCCAAAAAAAGCCCCACAAGAACTTTTGCTAGAATTCTGGGATGATTTCTGAAAGAGATATTGTAACATTGTAATGCTGTGAAATCTTCACTTACCCCTTCTGTGCATAACCACGACTTGTGTAGTCTATCAACAAAACGAGAAGAATTTTCAGCTCATTTTTCATAACCTGCCCAGACCTGCTTTTTTTTGTTTACTTACGTACAAGTTGAGGTAGGGCTGCTACTAGAATTTGCTTATATTTAATGTTTCAGTCGTTCTATAAAAGTCACGTTTCTAAGTGAAATCTCCTTAAGTTCTGTTTTGTAAACCATGTGAAGAGCATCGATGTCTCATCTTATTAGAGAAAGCTAATATTATTTTTGAAACCAGACATGTGTTAAGCATGGCATACTTCATCTAATGAATATATTTATCGACAGATTGACATAGTCTTTTAATGGAAAAATTACTACACAAAATGTCACTGAATAATCAAGACCACCATGCTTATTATGCTAAGCATATTATAATTTCTACTAATCTTCTGCCAATCTCATATAGTTCCCATTAACTCTGACTCAGCCTGAAAATATTTAAAAATATTACTATCTCCAGGTGTTCAGTTTTCAGATTTCAAAAGTTGGCACTCACATCCCTTCCCTTCACATAATTCTTGAGAGAAAAACAATTTTTTATGTCATCATTGCTTATACAACACATCAAAGTGATACTTCCAATGCTGCACCTGTGTATTACAGTTCTCAACTCTAAAATTTGAATTTTTTATGTTTGGATCTTTCTGTTGTGTTTGTTTGTTTTGCTTTTTAAATATCAGAAAGATGTAAGTTTTGGCTTTGGACAAAGAACCGGAAAGTTTTCCTTGATCCCACAGCACTGGGAAGGATCTGACCTAAAATGAAAGCTGTGTTCAACACTAAATTTTAAGAGATAAACTCCTCCCTAAATATCTTTGCATTTATATAACATTTTTGTGACCCTAAGGAGAAGGGCTGGACAGAGAGCTAGAAAGCTGAGAAAAAGAGATGGCATCCCAAAGGAATGTCTCTGCTTGGTGACCAGCATAAGTGTTAACTATCAAGTTGGAAAATTCAGCATCTCTGTGCTATAGTTCAGCAAGAATTATATGTACATAGTGTCAAAGGACATGGGACTTCCTCCTAAAATGGATATTGATAATATAAATCCCTTAAAGAGCATTAAAAACAAATTAAACAGCTTTGGTTGGCCATTAGTCTGGCTGCCAATTTTCTTGGGTATAAAATCTCTACTTTCAATTGTGCACTTCCTACTAAATATGTACTAATCTCTGACAAAATGCGAAAAAGTAACACAGAAGGAGAAGAAAGCAGGAAAAAAAAAAGCAAGCTTCTCATGTTTGGCTACTGCTTCTTATTCCTTCATCAAAGAGTAAACACTTGGACTTACTGTGATATATACCTTATTGCTATATTAAAGTAAAAGAAGATATCCTTACATAGAAAAAAGTATGTGATTTTTCATAAAATGCTACTTTCTTTGCTGTATGTCAAGAAAAAAATAATTAAGAAAAAAAATTTAGAGCAACAATAGTCTTAAAAATTTTCAAAACATTCCTCCCAGGTCTGTGCTTATTTCCCAAAATCTAGGAATTGTTTTGTGCTGTTCATTCTCTCTGGGCATCAATTAATAGGTTTGGGCAGCAAATACAAGATGTACAGATCAAATTTCATAAACGCATTTTTTTATACTGACTCCTTACGTAAGTACTGGGCAAAAAGTCAAACTGACCTGTGTCAGCACTAGAGGAGCTGGTGGTAAAAATGAAGCACAACCAGGCAAACCCACAAGTTTGGTTCAAACATGTTGTAACTTCAGTGAACACTCAGAAGAAGTTTTAACATAGGTTAAAAGTATGGTGTAGAGTAGGTTTAAGAGTATCACTCAGGCTATACAATTAGATGGCATATATTGAAACAAAGCATAAAAAACCTCCTTGATGCCTAAGTAATTATTATTTCATAACAATAAATGTCATTCATAAGCATGATAACAGTGAAAATTAAAGCAAATGTCCTTTTCTCCATCATACTGAGCTAACGTGCGACTTGCCATTTGACAAATTATTTAATGCAGCCACATTAGAACAAACATCCTTTACCTGAGGATAAAATTTATTTTCTGTCAGTAAGAGTGTTACATTTCTAGAGTAACTGTGGAGAGCTAATTGACTTGCTCTTCTCATTTCTCTGGGGAGATCAGACCCATGACATGACAGCAGAGCACAGAGGGACACTGCTGTGGAAGGGCACCTCACCAGCGCTCCGGACTTCACTCAGCAAACAACTAAAATCCCCTTTGCAGCTCTAACCCAAATGCCGGTGTTGGGCGGTGATCCACCATCACTCTGATCTCACCATGGCAAAGAAAAGAGGAAAAGAACTAGATCCATGAGGATTTTGCAGGAGAAACTGGGAGCTAAAACAACCACAGGCACAGCAGGCGAATTGCCATCCCTTGGATGCCACCCTGGCAGTGTGCGGCTGCTTGGGAGCAATCGCCTGCGCGGGATCTTGATCTGCTGCTCACTCACTTATTGCTGCTTCATTATCCCACTCTAATCACGGGACCAAAATACCAAGGATTCTGCCTTAATCTTCCACTGATGTCCCTTTAATCATTCCACCAGTTCTGTGTGCACTGGAAGTCAAGATGAGGTCACTCCATCTTCAACTGAGTGGTGTTTAACTTTGCACCCTTAGCTGAAGAGAGAGCAGCTGAACCAAGTCATCTTCTCTTCAGCAAGAAAGTTACAGAAGGGAATATTTACGGAGTCCAAGAGACCAGTACGACAGACTGCCAAGGCTTGATGGGCACCAGTACAATCTGTCATCTCTCTAGAGATGCTTTGCCTTACTGTTTCATAAAAAAACATTGCTTTGCAACTGGTAGCTGATATTATCATTCAGTTAGCAAAACCACAAGGAGAATCTGACTGATAGAATCTGTATGCTTGTGGCAGTCCATTCACTGAAAAATAATGCTTTAGCAAGAGAGAAAACCAGTGGAAATATATAACTTATATTGTAGGATAACAAATACTAGTCAGGCTGGCACATATGTAAGCATTACGTTGCTTTAAGTATTCACATCACTTACCACAATGGTTTTCCATATCTTGGCCAGAGTTCTTCAGTATTATAAATAGTAATAAGTATAAACTATTTATCTAAGAAACAGGTTTATATTGTATCTTTTATACAGACTATGACCAAGCAATACTGATGCAATGTTACATCTTGCAATTCCTCACTTGAAAAATAATCAGTGCAATACATAAGTTTATAATTTTCCTAGATACTTTGGAGAACCAAAATCCACTCACAAACAATCACTGTGCAAAATACATTAGATAAAGGTATGTGAAATTACACGTAAGCAGGGTCAGTTTTGTTGCTGCCACTGAAGAAAACAGAGGGAGAAGTGGAAGAAGATCACCCTCATTAGTAAGATTCTGAATGTCAACTTCAGTACTTTAAAATCATATTTCAAAAAGAAGACAATCCTGTAACTATAATTTAAATTATGCTTTTTATGGTACCACTACAGCATGGCCAGGATGGGGTTGTAATTCTCTGGTAGCACGACACTAACTGGGCAGGAATGCCAACTCCTCTAGGATAACTGCTGCAGAATGGCCCCAAAACCAGCCCACCTCCCCTAATCCCCAAGATTGCCACCACAGAAAAGAGAGTGGGGAGCAGATTGCAAACACAGTTATTAAGAATGCAGCAATAAATAGCAACACTAAAGTGTATTTAAATAAATAACCATCAAGTACATCCCTTTCCCCACTGCTGTCTCTCCACAACTCTCTGTTCATTACTAAAGCTAGTTTTTCCATTTTTCCCTATTTGTTACTAATCCTTTCAAAAGCCCTTGTATTCAGCACACATGAGTAGTTCTGTAATCAATTTCCACAGGATTTAGAATTCCTCCTTAAAATACGTGGGGTTTTCCCTGAGAGATGTAAAACAACCTTTGAAGCAACAACCCATACACAGTGCCATTCCAAGCCTGCAGACAGACAGGGGTCTGGTGGGTTGTGCAGTGACAAACTGGAATTAAAGATACTCCCATCAGGTTTGTTTCAGCTACTCAGAGCCCTGTGAGACCAGTAAGACTCTCAAGAGCATTGTGGGGAAACTGATAAAGGCAGGATATTAAATTATTCACGGAGCAGAACCAAAAGCAAAAATGGAGCCAGGGAGACCAACTGTTGGAACGTCCCTCTCATCACCCAGAGAAGGATGTTTTCCCCATCCTTCTCTATCATCCTCTTTGCTCAGGTAAACCCAAAGGCGAGGGCTTTAACATCTCAAAAAGGCTCTGGCACAACATCCAAGCTCAAACTTCTGTGACACTTCCCCAGTGAACTTGCCAGGAGGCAGAGAAAGGACAGATTTCTCACCAGGGAACTGGCCCTGGCCCTTGCACTCAGTAACTGTCTTGTAAATCTGTCAAGCACTGAAATGTAAGTATTGCAAAGTCATTATGGAAGGAGAATAGAGTGTCTTAGATGGTAATCGGGCCATGGAGAGATTATAACATCCACATTATGAGCACTAATCTCTGTGTAGCCTGTTGATGACAGGAGAATACCTGCACTGATTAAAAGGCAGGTATTGAATAAATCGTTCTTTTGCTATTAAAAAAAATAAACCGTTATTTGAAATAAATTTCAGAAAAGTCACAGAGGTAATAAACAAAAGCATCAGACAGGAGTAACCAGCAGAGATCAGCAGCATCTCGAGATGCAGAACGGGTCAGCTTCCTCAGAAACACAGCTGGAAAACTGTTGTCTTGTATGTTTACCCTGAATAACATTAAAAAAAAAGCTTCAGTTTTTCAAAATGAGCCTAAAGCAAATTCAAAAGAAATACCCCATCTCAATGTTATTCCAAAGTTCAGTAAAAAGTGGAGTAAACAAAAGTTCAATAAAGAACGGTGTGTTGAAAGATGGGAATAAAGAATTAAGGTAAGAACCACCACCTAATTTCTGCTTTTCTCTCTCTCTGGTCAATCTCTACCCAGAAATCAGGTTTACACCTTCACCATGTTCTTCCCCTTCAGCATCAACAGTGGTCCTTACAAGAACTTATCACATAGTATAATAGTGTCATGAATTCAGATGAGCTCACCTATCCAAATGCCTGCCTGACTTTCATCTTGCTAATGCTTCTATTCCTGCCAGTATCGGGAATTTTAATGTTTTCCCCTGTAGCTACTTCTTCACATGTAGCAAACTTTAATTGTTGTATGTTGACTGTCAGACTCAGCTCTGCTACAAAAAAAAAGGTGCTGACAATGGAAATTTGCATAAAGGCTGTTAGTGAACCGAAATACAAAGGAGGTTACAGGCTAACTGATAAAGTTCTGGAGATGGGTGTAAAAAAAAAGGCCTTGAAATGGAAAGCTCTCCGTACAAAAGAGTGCTCCATAAAAAAAGAGATCAAGAGGAGGGAATTGACTTTGTTTTGAACAGGGAAATAAGAGGATATACACAAAAATAGCAGTGTCAGCCAAGGAAATCACATTCTTTGATTTTAAGAAACTACAGGATAAAAAGACACTGAGCACAAATATTTTTCTTACGTACTGCATAACTAGTGACATCGCCTGCCACAGGATAGAGAGCTTTGTAAGACAGAAAAATAAAACATAACCAACGACGTGGCTATTTGAACTCGTCAGCTACAAACCCCCTCCTCTCCTCGAGGTGTTACTGCTCACCATGAGGAAACGCTGGCTGATGGAACTGAGGAGGAAGCTCCCTCCACTATCTGATGTCACCCATCCCTCACCTGTCCCCTACGTATGGCATGGGCCACGCACATCCTACAGATGCAACAACTCATGTCCTTCCCTACGGGAAATGGGACAACAGCGTTACCAAACCTCTACACCTGCGGGCAGTGCCCGCTGGCAGGAAAAACTCCTGGAGGAATGAGAACAGCAGGAGGGATGCAGGCTGGGGTTCTGCCTGCACAGCTAGCACACCCCACTTTCTGTTCTGGGGGTTTAGATGCAAAATTTGTAATTTTCTAGGGTGGAAAAGGAAGATGGGAAGCAAACCTCTGATAAGGTAAATTACATTATTTTTCAAATTTCCAAAATTTGAAATCTCTTGGAACATAAACACTCAACTTGCAACATCAATGGAAAACAAATGATTTGGCTTCTTGTTTTAAGTCATATCCTTACATTATTTTACACTAATTTAATATTTTTAGGCATCAGTAATTTTTCAAGTATAAAAAAGGATCAGCACAGCTTATTTCATTACTACTGGTCAATCACAAGAATCACAACTGTTTTCATGTTTAAAAACACTGACCATGTTAACTGTACACTAATTAAAATTTACTGCAGCATGAGCACAGCACAGTCTCAGGGAAATCACTAATACAGTCAAATGAGGGCATAGACCTACTGTGCCTTCACAATAATGTCTTTCAAATTAAATGTATCAGCCTTTTCACATTTCCCTTTGAAAGAATGGAGCAATTCTGTAATTAGGGTGTGCTAACTCAAATGTTTGTGCAGTTTAACCTTTTAAATAAAAAACATGACTGCACTTGACACATGCAGGCTGTGCCTGCATTTCCCATCTCCTCCAAAGCCAAGCACAGACCATCCTGCCCACAGCCAGCCATCCGCAGAGCTGTAACAGGAATGTGTTTGCCCTCTGATTTATAAATTACACGGGTGAGCACACTCTGAAAAACAAGCTAAAATGAACACACTCTTAATAGTTTCTTTAATTAACACTTTGATTAACAGCTGCCAATTTATCTAAGGCCCTGACAGGACTGCAATGAGCTGTTTGAGCTTTGATTGCTATTTTCTCTCTTGCAGCCTCCCCATCTGAGCTGTGGATTCCGAGTGCTTTGGGAGGGTTTTTGACTTTCTGCAGGGAAGCAGCTCAAAGCAGCGCTGGGTCCTTGCACAGCTCTGCAGAGCCATGGATGGAGCACAGCTCCCGGGCTGCCCCTGCCCGTGGGCAGCTCACCACCCGCCTCTGGAGTTCTGCCAGAGCACTCCGGTGACATTTCAGAAGGGCTCACGGGGGCCACTTGCAGCGCTTAATCCCTCGCTGTGGGATTATCCATGTCGCGCAGCGGCTCCGCCAAGGCCCCACGGCACCCGCGGGCAGTGCCACTGTCCACGCCAGGCCACCTCGCCACTGCTGCTCCCGGCTGGCCCCGGGCACCCTGTGGCAAACAGGTGCCCCCAGACCTCTGCCCAGCCTCAGCTTTACCCGCAAACCTGCGGCCAACGACGGGCAGCGGAGCTGCAGGGGTGGCATCGGTCAGACGCAGCCACGGCGTCAGGCTGCATGGATGCTCAGTGATTCCCACCCAGAGAGGTGCCAGGCCTGTGCCAGCAGCTCCGGGATGATTCCTACAGCAAATGTGCTCATCGCCCACCACCCCATGTGGGGTTGGTTCCCCTACAGCTGCATCACCCAGCCTGGGGGCACTCACCATCCCCAGAGCTGCAGCTTCCCGGGCTATGAGTGGCCCTGGGGACACGGCCCCTGCCACCCTGGCAGAGCATCATTGGACACTTCCAATGTGCTTTTCCAGCAGCAAAAATTCACTCCAGTATCTACTGTCCTGAACTTCCAGATAGGCCTCTGCACCCTAAATCACCAGGCTCTGAGGTCTGACTGTCAAGGTCTGATTTCCACCCAAAACCAGTGCACAGATAGCAAAACCTAATTTTTACCAAATTATTACGTTTCTGGACCATTTCCTAAATAATCACTTAAAAAATTACAGTGTACGTGCTGACAAAAGGAATAGGAAGAAACAGCCTGTGGCTTTTGCTCTTATTTTAAGTTACCATAATCAAAGCTGAAATTTCTGTTCTTTCCTCACTTTGTTGAACTACACACAAAATAATTTTTAAAACCTAGCCACTAACTTTTCACTAAAATAAGAAGTTTGTCAAGGCGAGAGGCAGCCAGCTTGTACAAACACCTTTGTGTATTAGTATGAGTGTGCTAGCATATTCCTTTCCTTTCACTAAGAATGGTTAAACAGAAGGGAGCAGCATTTCAGCAGATTGGATTTTGTTTGGATTGGGGTTTTTTCCTCTTTATTCAAAGAAATATGCAGAAACCTGGAGGCTACTGCTCCCATTAACAAGCTTAGAAATTAATACTAAATCCTAAACCACAAATACTAAATACTAATGTTCCCATGTCTATGCACTCAGAATATGAGACAACAACCAGCTCCTCTGTGGCTCCAAATTTCAAGAAGTTGACAGCTCATGTCACCTACCCATTAATTGTTAAGGACAACTCAGGAACACAAAGATATTTCCTTGGATTATGTTGTTTTTAAAATACAACTCCTTCCATCGCTAAAATTAGTACCAGAGGCCGGCATGTTTTTGGAGTATTTGTTTCTATTGTACACTCTCCTTCTTCACACCCGTAATTAAAACTGGGTAAGTCTCCAGCAGATTTTAGTGGTTCACAAAATTCTTGACTTTGAATGACTATGTGGGGAACCAGCACTGATATATTTGTCTTAAAAACGAGAATTCGTCCTTCTTTGGTCTTTGATTTGGTCTGCTCTTACTGTAGGACCACGAGGGCAAGTAAGTTCTATTTTGTTGCTTGTTCCACAACTAAACTGACCAAGATCAGTCAATTTAATTCCCACATGGAACAATACAGAAAGCTGTCTTCCTTCTGGGTAAGAGCGAGGACAAAGAACCCAACCGCTAAGAAACCCCAGCAGCTGGGCATCAAGGCAGGAGCTGGAATGGAAGGGAGAGGCATGACAGGATATTCACACAGGGACAGAACAGCCACGGCCCATGGGAAGGCACACAATGGCAGAGAGACTGCAATGGGATTTTCTGCCTGCTTATGTTATAGCAGCAGTATATATGCCAACTGCCTCAATTTGGGCGATTTTATTTACTGTTTTTCAATGTCCAAAGGTTTCTGAGTAACATTATTCATGGGGTTTCACCTTGAAACAGACTGTGCACGTGGCCCACTGAAATCACATGCTGCCAGTGTACTGCGACAAATGCAAAAGTAATTTTACTTAATGTAGTAAAAGCAACCCATTATATAAGGCAATGAAATGAGGAAGTTCTTTTCCTGGTAATAAATACTGCAAGAGGTTTTAAGTTTTGTTTTCTATAAACACTACTTAAAGTCATTTTAAAAAATCCCCCAAACACCAACAACATTAGATCCCATACAAACTCTTATGCCACCAATTAATACCTGAGTTCAGAGGCCTAAAATTAGCCTTGCAAGCTGTGATAATACATTGTGCAGATCTACGCACAAAGGAACATCCACCTGCGCACGATGCTCGCTCCCAGGGAGCGAGGCTGCAGTGAGGAGACTCCTGCTCTGACATCAGAAGGACAGCACAGGAGGAGAGAAGCAGTTTGATATGAACCACTATAGGGAACCTAATTTCCAGGTCTTTGGTGTTGCACAATCACCCAAGAGGGACAACTTGAATTGTGTCAAAATTGCAAACAATTCCTTCTATTGCAAATGAAGAAAGTTTGCTTCCCACTACCCCAGATAATAAAAAGAACAGGACCAAGCTTGTCTTTTCTATATTTTCTCACTGAACAGACATAAAACAAACAGATATTGATATAATTTGTGCTATTATCACTATATACACACATACTGTAACTCTCTTGTATGAATGAGTACTGCGGAATGTTAAGAAATGGAAAACAAAAGAATAAAATGGGGGGGAAATAACTACAACCTGAAGTATTCTTCACATTTTGCACTGCCAGGAAAATTCTTTTTAAGATTGGCTAGAGAATTTTTACATTACTTACATTACTTTTCTTGCCTGGTTTTGTAAAAAAGAGATTAATGCAGCTCTACCACGTCTCCTTCCACTTGTCTATATTTTAGAGTTCTGTATTTTGAAATGAGGCTAATTTTAAGAAAACTGAAGAGCCAGCTTTGAGATGGTGCCCTCCCACTCCCCTGCTGGGAGGTGTCCTAAAGATACTGGGGTTTATCATTAGCATTAAAATTATCATTCAGACAGCAAAGGCAGAACCTCTCCAGGCTCTTACAGAGGGAAGGCAGGAAGATCTTTCCTGGCTGGTCACCATGTGCACACTCCAGCCCAGCTGTGCCATGTGCATGCCTTATTAAATCTGCAGGCAAAGAAAAAAAAAGAAAAAAAAAGGGCAAAACATGACATGAAACCTGAAGCTACGTTTGTGCACAGAGCAGGAGGTGCTGCAATGGGAGAGTAAAGGCAAAACACACAGGACAAAGCTACAGACAATCAGGCTTCATTATCTCACTGCACATGAAAACTCACATCCTTTCTCAAAATTCAGCCATCTCAGGCACCCATTTCGCAATCACTTCAGGCTGGCTGGTGGGAGCTAACCCTGCCCCAGCAAAAAGCATTCCTGCCCTCTCCCCCAGTCCTGACCGCTCAGCCTGAGCCTTTGCACCATCTGCTCTCTCCATAACAAAGAGCAGAACCATCCACTCAAAAGGCCCAGCAGTCTCACAAACTAAACGCCCACTTGCGCCAAAGCTGGCAATTAACTGAGCAAGGACTAGCAAGAATTAAACTGTGACTTGATCCCAGGGAAAGGGCTGGAGGCCTAAGGAACTGGGGATGACAAAGAACGGAGTTAAGAGCTGCAGGAATGAGGAGTTTGCCAGTTCCTAGAAGCTTTGCGGGGTACATAAAAAAAATTGGACTTCCAAGGAATTTCATCTGATTGATATCAACACTGCATAAGCTGGGCTTATTTACACTGCAGCCTGCTTATGTTTGCATTTAGTACTGTCTAAGATGATTTTGTTGTAAATATTTTGCTTTCAAGAGATTGATTGGTTACTCGCTACTATTATTACTCTTCCTGGAAGGAAGAGAATGATGGGCCTTAAGCCAACACCAAACTTCCTAAAGTTGATCAGTTGAGAACTCCAGTGTGGTTCCTTGGAAAACTGACTTTGTTGTTATGAGGGGTGCATGGGAAGAACCCCACCATGTGCTACACAACACCACGAAACCAGCCTTAGAGAAGGGTGCAGCAAATTCATATAAAAAGTAGTGCTACTGCCTTGTCTTTATGGTCTTCTGTGTCTTTTTTACCTTGAAACTGGAAATGAGTGCTCTGAAGTATTATCATGAATTAAATTCCCAGAACCTCTAAAACCAAAAGGCCATAGATTTTGAAATCAGTGCATTTTTCTCTCTAGCAGATGCCACTTTGGAGAGGGTCTTACATGCTACAGAACAAAACAAATATATCAGGCAAGATTACTAGTTTTGTTGTTTTCTTTTTTTTTCCATGTGGGCAAGCTTAGAAGTTCCTCAGGTTTCAGAAAACTGGAGCGAGTCCAGAATAAAATGGATGGCTGAGTACAGAACAACAACTTGACAGGCTTGTTGGTGCACAATCAAGTGACAGCATTTTATGCCTTAGTATCAACTCCACTTACACAACATGTTTGTTTATACCTGAAATACAGAATATGCTACTCATGTAGCATGTGCGTGCACACAGAGAGCGAAGGTTTCAGTGCAGAAGTATGTCATTTCCAGGGACTCAAATCAGAAAAGAACATTTAGTACATGAGATTTCAAGCATACGGCCACACTTACTGTGGATCACTGCCATCGGGACAACTGGGACAGGGCACAGGAAATAGCAAACAGCCCAGGAGCTAGTTAGGATGTGCTGAAAGCCCTGAAGGTCTGCCAAGCCTCCAGCCTCACCAGGTACATTCTTGTGATCACAGAAAGAGGGGATGACTATGGCCCCAAAGGTCAGCGCACATCCTCAGTCTCAACACTGACCAATCCTATGGAGAGCTGGACTGAGACAAGAACTGGTCGCTAGTAGATTTAAGTGGTATTAGCTGTCATTGTCAGTCCAGGGCAAGCAAGATGTGAGCACCAAGTCTTGCAATACTATGCACATATATAAGTTTATATAATTTCTATGGCTATTAAGGCAGTCCCAGGTATTTTTAGAAGCTGAAAGGTGGATTGCTTTGTGACCCACGTGATGACCTTTGGTCAAAGAGCAGACAGCACCGTGATGGGGAGGGGACTGAACTGTGGCAGTTTAAAAACCTTTCCTCTGACCTTAGAGGACAGGGGAGGCCCAGGGTGGCATCCTTCCAGGCCTATACATGGTTACATGTGCCTTGTCACAGGCTGTAAGCCAAAGTGGAACTGAAGAAAATGAGTGCTAGCTAGTCCCATGCCAATGATGAGCAGGGCCAGAGCTCTACAGAGTACTATAAGGCTTCTCAATATCATCTAGGAGAGTGAAAGAAATGAAAACAACTACTTCATCACTTCCACCCTAACACAGCAAAACCCCAAAATGCTTATCCTACAAACTCAAATGAAGACTTCAGACACGTGGTATCTAAAGAGACACAGTCAGTTTTCCTCTCAGCAATAAGAGCAGACAAGAATTCCACATGAATACCTACAGACAAAGATGAACAACTCTTAAAAACTCTCAATGTGTATCACATAAAACTTCTGATTAGATCAAATCTAGCTCCACAAACATCAGAAAGTTTCAGGCTCAAAGGTGGAAGGGTACCCTCAAAAGGGCACACCTACCAAATGCACAGAATTCACCACAACAGCCACAGAAACCAGGGCTTTTCCCAGAGCCAGACACGCCAAACAGGTTCTTTGCAACCAGCAGGGTCACACAGAGAGTACATGGCACAAAACCACTTCTGCTTGGCAGAGGCAGCAAATCCTGTGGGGTAAAAACATAAGAAGGTGATCTGGCTAAAAGAGAAGGCTTCTTTTCGAAAAGCTACTTCATATAGAATTGCGAGTTAAAGGTTTTCTGACAATCCTGCCAGACAAGGAGAAAAAACTCAGTCATGTAGCAGCTGCTTCAACTCTCCAGGAGCCTGGTCTAATTGCATGCTTTCCAAAAAGACTGCAAGGAGTGTCATACCCACCTGGGCAACTCATTGTCTGGGGAAAAGAAAACAGAAAAGGGGACAAGAATCTCTTGGCAGTGGTTCTTCTTTCTCTAATTCTTGGGGAAACAAAATGTAATTGCAGCCTTTGTGGCTAGCAGCTCTCTCAGACATGGCAGAACTTGCATGAGGCAGCAGAATAGGCAAAGTTTATCAGGAGTTTCCATATTAGACACACCAATGGCTTTTTCTCCTACATCAGTTTGCTATTGTTCAAAAGATTAACCTACTGCCCTGCTGAATGACAACTGGAGGAACATCTACATACATTACAGAGTAAAAATATTGATTTTCTATATAAACACTACTTATGTTTTTGTTTAATCAATAGGAGATAATAAGGTTTGGAAGTATTCTGGCTGTTAGTGCCTGAGATAGCTAATGATGGTCTATTAGCCAATAATAGTACCACAGACTTAAGTAAAGTTGCATGTCATATTTATCTATTTCTGTTTATTCTCTGCATTTTTGAAAAGATATCTGTAATTGTTTCAAATTGTTATGGAGCTCTGACAGAGCTGGATACTACAAGAGCTAATCCAAGATTGATATTGAAAAGCTGTTTGAATCTTTGCTATAAGGAGACACAACACAACATTTACGAATCTGAATTGACTTCCAGGCCATTTACATTGCTTGGATATAATTATTTAGTGCTAAAATTAAGCCTAATGAGAAGCTTAAAACATTGGCATGAATTGTGCTCCTTCAAAAGTAAATTTCAGCCTGCAATTATTTATTATTTTTTTAACTTATTTCATGACTCATGGTTATTGATAGCTACTCATCAATAAACTTACAGATTTCATTGTATACAAACCGTTATACACTCCCTCTTCTGGTTATATCTTAAAAACACAGTTACTAGACCTTATGTGTATCACATGTTAGATTTTAAGTGTATCATATTACTTGTAAGAAAAAGACCTCAAAGCCGGATCATGTCAATATCTGCAAGCTTGTTTTTAAAGAGCCAGCAAACTGGTGATCAAAAATGAGTAAATAAATAACAGGGGAAAATGACTTCATGTAATGCTACTTAACTAGGTAGCAGCTACTAAAAACAAAATGCTGTTGATTTTTTTTAGCTTGGTAAGAAATATATTGTCTCAAGTTTTTAAAAAGTGTGACACTGGCTACATTTTGGAATGCTGTCTACTTTTCCTGAGGCAGCGGGTGAAGAAGTTCCTACAAAACGCTGCTTTTATGTAGGTCCAGCATGGATAACTGTCTTCCATCTACTACAACTAACACTGGCTCCTCTTCTCTTCAGTGGTAGAGAACTGGGGGGCATTCCTCTGACTGCAAAAGCTGCAGAAGGCTACACATACATCCTACTCTCTAAAAAAATATCATTTACAATATAGAAAAAGAGAATTTTTAAATAAACTGAAGTCCAGCCAGAAACAACAAAAGACGACCTATTAATAAGTGCACACCTATACACACATCCATCTCTTTCTTCCCTTGATGGTCAGTGCTTTATAAAGCCAGGAGATGTGTCTCAAGTAGAACACAGTGTTGCTTTCCCCATCAAAATGTGCAAAATCCAAAAATGCCATGACATTACACAAAACACATCCTGGCATTGCTGCCAAAACATTAAGAGAAGAAAAACGAGTGAAAAAGCTTTTGTTTGTTCTGCCCTGTTTATCCTTTCCTCCTTTCTTCCACTTTTGCTCCTCCTTACAGAGTAATAAAACCAGCACTGCACCTACTTCATTCTCCCTCCTTCAAGGTCATTTTCTCTTACCTTCCTTATTTAGCTTCCTCCTTATTGTCTTCTCTATTTCTTTTTAGATGTATTTTACTCAAGTTCTTTGTTTTACATTTCCCTTTTTAGCTATTCCCCCGTGTCCTCTTCGGACACACACCCACCCAGGCTTCAAACCACTGAATTCCAGCCGTGCTGAGCCAGCCCTGCCCAAGCTGCCACCCTCCTCATGCCCACACGAGCTGGGCACTGCTGCCCCAGCCAGGTATTGCACAGCTGTGCTGGGAGCATTGGTATCTTGGCAAAAAGATCAGTGTAATTGGTGGCAACCAATGAGATTTCCTATCTGACCTATGAAGCTGTGCCAACAAAGAAAGAGACTACCCCAAACACAGCAGTTGTTCAAGAGCTGGATGCTGGGATGAGAGGGTACAGGCTGTGCAAATGGAAACTATAGAATTCCATGGAACAAAAAAGAAAAAAAAGGGCAAAAAGCAACAAAAATTATTTTCTTCATGACAGTTCAATACTCAAAATGATTTTATGAGCTTCCCAGAATACTTCTCCCTGGAATCATAAAGCGCTGTGGTGTTCATCTGAGGTTTGCAGTTCTTGGAATAGTCTACACAGCACATGAAACTTCTCCCCAAAAAACAAATGAGAAAGTCCTTATAAATAATTGATCTGCATGTGGTTAGCTTGTGAAATTAAACTACTCCTAACCCCACTGTTCAACACCGAATTTGTATCTCCATGACTCTGACACATTCCCGTCTCTCTTCCACAACAGCATTTTTATTCCAATTCAAGCTTCTTCCACATCCCCAGCTCTTAAAGAGGTTGCAGCTTCACTCTTCTGCACTCAGCTTAGGGCGTTGTGCCAGACCCTGTGTGCCCATGGCCTGCCCTCGCAGTGCGTGCCACCTCCTCTGGCTGGGCTCCAGCCTGGAGGAGTGGCTGAGGCGTTAGAAAAGAGCCCTTTTAGCTGTGAAGGAAATCTTCCAAGGATGTGGAGCATGTAAGCTGATGCAGAACGGCCTTCCCTGAACCTGCAGAAAATCTGAAACAATGGTGGGGAGAGAGCTGTGTCCTGCTCCACGTGCCGTTTCATCTCGTAAAATGAGTTCTGAGTGATGAATCTGAACATTGACTTTTTGATTGGTTAACTCTCTCATTGTCAATCATTTTTAATTGTAGACCTGATGCAACTATCCCAGTTGGCTTCTTCCAAAGTGAAGCTTTAGTCAAATACATTCAACAGCCACTTTTTATTGGAACTACTTGTTCTCTTCAGATCTTACTCCCATCTATTGACCAACATACTAATTTTCTCTCTCTTGCTGAACAACTATTTTTGTAAGTGACAGTGAACATGGCACTGCTTTCTGTTTTCTCACAAAGACAAAACATCTTCATTTTTCTTTCTTTCCTCTTGTTCTTCCCCCATCAACATTTACCTTGAAAAGGGAGTAGTTGGTCCCAATCTCCAAGCAAATACCTAGCAAGGAGATCACCACAAAGGAGCAGGGTTATCGTGGAACCCTTGCGTAATTTTTTATATTAGACTGGGTTTAAATATTTTAACATTTTAGTAAGAACAGAATAAAAAATATATTCTCTCTTCAGCCAGTATTACATCACAAGGCTCTGTGTATCTAGGTCTTCTGCTATGGCAGAACATCATGAAATTCAATTCACACTTAACCAAAGTAGAGCCTAAAGCACACCAAAGCACTTGAAGTTTGTAGTATTTTAGTGCACATGGTGTTGTAGGGAGAATAACATGAGTTACGTGGTATGCAGTAAACAGAAAGTATCTTTTTTAGGTCTGAAGCTGAACATCATATTTTTTTCTTAGCTGATACTTTAAATTGCTTTATATCTTCAAACACAGTTTGACAAATCTGCGTACCCACAAAAAAAGGAGGAAGTTTTACTAGAAAACTGCCATCAACTTCTCAGACTCCCTATGCTTTTATGTAGTAAACAAAGACCACAGCCATTCCATTTACAAAAATAACCTTCTGCATGTGAACCGTTTGTGATGTTACAACTAACCACAGCACTCCGTAAAATCTGCATGGCACATCTGGTATTCAGCTAATGGCTTTGGGGTGCACATTTCAAAGCTCAAAAAATATTTACAGAGTTTCTTTCCAAGTGGTAATATTTTTCTTTAAAAATTACTAAATAGTCAGTTGAAACTTTTTCCCCCCCTTCTGAAATGAATCCTGTGCTGACCTCTGAGCCCATTCTCTTCTGGGAATAGGCTAAGACGATTCTTGCAAAAGCTACAGAATTTCACAAATCTCTACCAAGAAATTAAACTAGTTGTTGCTGGACCCAGAGACTAAGATACAACTGCTGGAATCTGGACTGTGAGAACCACTGTGAAAGGACTGCATTTAAACAGAAGCTGCTGAAGCTGCCAATGATAATTTGTTAAATCATATACATTAGCTCGAGCCATAATACGCCAAATGCCACCTGTGCATGTTTGGCAATATGCTTGGCAGATTGCTGCAGCACATCTGTGACACACCACAGAATATTCAAGTTTCATTTTGATTATTAGACTACTACAGAAGATTACAGATACCCAAGAAAATTCTAATGATTTATACAAAACCTTTTCATACTGCTTTAAAAAGACATTAGTGAACAGTGGACACAATTACTGAAACAAATTGCTTCCTGCCAAAAGTATGCAGGCCATAATGAAGGCTTATCCCTCCAAAATGCGGATGAGCTCAGGCAATCTCCCATGAGGAAAAAAAACCACACAACCCCCCAGCCCCTAACAACAAACACCCCAATCCTCAGGTCTAATGGCTTTGGAACAAGATTCAGTACATTCCTTTCTTTTCTTATCTGCTTCAAATGCTGCCTTGCACAGACACTTTATCTTTGACTTTCTAATCCATGAATCCATGCTGAACACACTCTCTATTCTATTCTAAACAAGCAACATCTGCACAACTTCGAAAAATGAAACTTAAAAATATTAAATACTGATGTCAGATTTTTCAGAACCATTAGCTGCTGCCAAATTTAACAAAAAGAGGGTAGGATAAATTTTTATTCAATTCACGGCGTGTCAGAAGAACCCAAATATGTAACGCTGCAGGGACTGTAATACTTAAATTATACATGATACAAATCCAAAGTACAACAGCATATTGACAGAGATAGTTAAGAGATCATTTACCCCAATTAAAATCACAAGTATCACATGTTCTCTCTGAATCCAAGCACTTAACAACACCAAAAAACACTTATGACTCACCAAAGTGGAAATCTGCTAACTAAAGGCAGGTGTGAGCCCTGGCGGAGGGTGGAAGGAGCATGGTTATACAATTAGATGAACAGATGAGATTCCCAAAAGACCTTGCACTGACTTGCAGGATGGACCCAGTATCTGCCCTTTGATATAAGACTGTGTGATGACTTCTCTATTCCCATCTCACAACCTCCTAGAAACCACAAAGATGGGAAAATCTGTATTATTATCCCATTTCTGAATCCCATGCTTCAGGTTTGAACACGCACTGATTGGAAACAGAACTGTTTAAGTGATCCCCCACCAGCTCATGGGGCAGCAGCAGGCAAAGCTCATGGTAGTTGCTCACCTTTGCCACCGTGCCAAACCCATGGAAGTTAATCAAAACACTCAACATAACCTTTTAATGACTCAACAGCCCAACACACTATCATCATCTCTTTCCAACACGTACTGTATTCACAGTTTTCACAATCACTACATGACTCACAGGCACTCTCAGTTTAAGTTTTACAGGTAGCCTTCATTATTACTGCTGAGAGTTTAACCCTACTTTGTATTTAAGAAAACCAAGGCAGAGAGGAAATAAGCAACTCGGGGAGGGGGGGGGATCAGGAAAAAGTAGAAGGAAGAAACCCCACACATCTCTATGCTGATGCTACTTTGACACTGCTGAGCTCTCTCTCTGAGCCATGAGCAGCCCAGCCAGGGCAGAGAAGCAGCTCAGGAGGCTGATAACAACAGGGAGATGTGATAAACCCATGGAACAGCTGAAATGCCATCAAAAGGTCACACAGCCCAAACCCCATGGCACTTCAGGGTTTCCACGAACAACCTGGAATAACTGTCACAATGACTTCCTCAAAGAGCAACCTCTCGGTGCTGCGCAAAAGCTGCATAAAGCATGTTTTCATGGGAAGGGGAGAGGGGAAATCAAAGGGACACAGGCACATCCTGGCTGTCTTGAGGAATGTGACAGCAATTGGACAGGGCCAACTCATTTTTACTGTAAGAATTTATATATTAAGAGAGGAAACTGCACAGACTTCAGAAATACACCTGATATAAACACAGAAGGAGGGTCTACGTGGCTCGGAAGCTGGAGAGGCTGGAGTGTAGTAGAGAAGTACTGCAGCTGGACAAAACCACTGTGCTTTCTCAGAATAGGCCATCATAGTAAGTGATCTCAGGTGCTTCACCCACAAGACTCAATGCCTGAACACTGTATCTGCTTTTCATCTTTCACCTCTTAACTGATCCTGAATCATCCAGGGAAGATGCTGATACCATGAAAGTGTAGCCATTCAAAGAGCAGCAGCAAGAATTCATGCAATTAAGGGCTTCAGTCACTTGTCCAGACCCCCAAATGAAGCAGCTGAGACCTGACAGAACAGAAGATTTATCCCTGGCTGGCTGGTCTGTTCCTTCTCCACCGCCTCCTCAGCAGCACTGCCACCCTATGCCAAGCGGCCAAAGCCCTTCGAGGGCACTGACAGCCAGCTGCTGTTCACAGACTACAAGAAATACCACAAGCAGACTTCAGAGATCTCATTATATTCCACTGTTATTAAAAAACAACCTGCACGTGGTGTTATGCATACCAGCTTTACAAATCAATGTTAGTATATGCACCAACAGGATAGAATAAATCATTAAAATGGCAATTCATACCCCAAATGCACACTTGGATTGCCTCAGAAAGTAGAATTTAATTTTGAATTAGTATCTTTTCTAGTCAAATCCATGAAATAGAAAAGTATCAATGACATATACTTTATTGATACAAATGACAGATTTGTATTTTACTAGAAAGGTGACACATTCTAATGAATAAAGTTATATTTACATTAATTCTGACTACTTATGGCCCAGGGAAAAAAGCCAGGATGTGTCCTGCAATGCACTTTTAGCCTACCTAGTTAAGTAGTTTATCACAAATATGCTTTGGAAGACATTAATTAGCTCCTTAGGTTTAGCTAATAGTTTGTTTAGTCTTCCTTTGACAAAAGTAACATTTTAAAACAGCATATTCTACTACTTCAGAAAACAAAATCCCACAAGACAAGTTTCAAAGAACACCAAGTACAAGTAACACACACCACCAGGAACTGTAGAATATTTTAAGAGATTACTATTTCTCTAATAAAAATTAAAAATAAAAGACCCTAAGACACCAGTAGATACAGCCGCACTGATGCACTGCAATTTTTCAAAATTTGATAAAGTAACCTCTCCTTTATCAATCCCGGAAATAACACCATCAATAAAAAACTTAATTCAGGGAAAACTGACTGTTATGAATCCAAAAGGTGCTTTACTTTCTTGTTATAATGATGGTATACTTTTTGTTTTAAAACAACTGTGTTTTCACTTCAGCAATTCCCTTCTGAGCTACACTGTGTTTTAAAAAAAAAAAAAAGGACCAAAAAAAATATCATTGCCTGGTAATCAATCACGTGCCACATTTATCAGCTTTCACATTCAATTTGCTAAAATAAGGGACAACGGCGTAAGGATTTCAAGAAAGTGAATGCTGATAAAAGCTTTTGAGAACTAGTGCTACACAAAATCACCAAGTCAGCCTTCTTACCTTTCTGGGGCTATTAGTTTGGCAAACTAAGGTCCTTTAATGATGTTCACCCCACCCAAGCCTGTTTTTCTCATCAGAATGACCCCGCCTGTTTCCTCTGCACGCCACAGCCCATGCTGAGCCTCTTCATTGTTCAGAACAGGCTTAAGAAATACTAAGAATAACCTCGTCATTTCCATCCCCTCCTTCTACACTTCTCTTAAAGTATTCATCTGCCACTGATGTAAGGTTTGCATCAGAGAAAGTTACATGTTTAGAGATCACACTCCTACAAAGTGATACAGAACGGAAACATTACCTTAGTACTTATTACTATTTTTCAAAACATTTTCCACGCCTTTGTTTTGTAGTTCCCTGTTGACTCTGTCCCTTTTAAATTGCAAACAGGGTTTACAGAAGAGTTTGAATTAACTTCACATAACAAGTCTAACCCTGGTACGAGCAGCATTGCAACATGCCATGTTTTCATGTCCATGCTCAAGCACCAGTGTTGCACCAATTCAGCTCTTGAACTGCTTCTTCCACCTGCCCATGAGGCTGTCACAACAACTATCATACTGGTTCCTACAGTACAGATACCTGTTTGTCAGGCAGTATTTGGAGATCACCTCCTCATTTCACAAAGACAACTGAAGTGTCCACAGCTTTCCGTCACTACCAACCTGAGACACTTCAATATTACTTGACCTCAAGGTGGAATATTCAATGTTCCATCACTCAGAACTGGGTACCATCCAGTCCTCCCCCATAAATTTATTTTTAACTGACAGAATCAATTTAATATGATATTTTAGAAGGACATCTTAAAGTGATATTCAGTGACAGGTGAGGAACCACGCTGGCAAGGGGTGAACTTGCTCTTGGCTAATAAAAAGGCCTATAGCACCCAGAGTAAGAAAAGTTGATGTCTCTTTCTTCTGGTTCCCAACAGCTCTGGAGACTTATATCCACAAAACTGTGGTTGGTTTGTTGTTTTGTTTTTTTTCAAATTATTAGTATAGCTATTCACAGAATAACAAGCAAACTAGTCAGAATTATGACACAAAGCCTATTCAGATTCTTCTCCGAGTAACTCTGTATGATGCAACTGCTGGATCCAGCAGCAAGGGTAGGGCTATAATCCATAAGGCAATATAACACAAAACCAAGTGAGAGGTAAGGATAAGAAGTTCACCCTCTGCACAGCATAGAAAGACCCTTTTCCAGTCTCAAGGAAACCGAAGTGAGTATATCTTTCCTTGCCAAAGGGCTGGATTATTTAAGATGCAAGAAAAAGTATCCCCTGTTCTCAATGTGAGAAGATGCTCCCTGCCCATATCCAGCATCTTGTATCCTTTCAAACACCAAGACAGTCAGTGCTCTGGTCTACAAAAAAGAGAACATGTACAAATACATGCACACGGAGGATGATCTGCCCATCTTTTTTGTTAGCACTTGGTCAGAAAACATCTCATGGATTTCTCAAGAAGAAAAAAGCTGAAATTCACAAACCTCCCATCCAAATATTGGCATGAAATTATTTGAAGTTAATTTCTAGTCTTGAGAGGAGCATGGAAAAGCAGAACCGGCAACCTCCCCCACTGAGGTTTGTAGGAAGTAACTGAGCACTTGAACGGGCTTAGCACTTCACATTTTCTCAGTCCTCTGTAAACACTGGCCAACCAACACAACAAGAGCTTCCTCGCATAGTTTATACACAAAACCATCAGACCAGTAAAAAAAATACAAATTGATACTTCTGAAAATAAATAAATAAGCCTACTGGCTATTGGAAGCTTACTGTGTTTTACAAATTTTATTGTAAGTTTAGCTTTCAGCTCAAGTTCACAGTTCACTTGTGTAAAAACAATCTGTATAAATACACAAGAAGAAATGACACAGACACAAACACTACACGTACTGGCTGTGAAACATACTAGATATGTCCTTCTGAAACCGAACTGGATGTATGCAGCATTTCAAGAAAGCATTAAAAAATTAAAAAAGAACAAGATCTTTATGTAATTGCATTACAATGTATATAAAATTATTAAACACAGGTTATGTTCTTCGACATTTTTTATAATGTAATGATTTATGTACCATCAATTTAAAAAAAATTGCCAGGCTTAATCCTGATTTAACCTTACCCTTAATTATTAAAAATAGTTAAGCACTTACCATAATGTGATTGAAATGCCTGTGGTTTTACGACCTGATTACAGTGGTTACACATCACCAAATAGAAATCATCATGAGCCGGGCAAAGACCAAATATTGGCATATCTAAAAACAAAAAGACAAAATGGCATCTCTCAGCTGCTGACAATTATTGAAAAACAGTTTAATTACAGAGCCATGACACTAGTGTTGAATCATAATTTTAAGACATTTGTATCAAATTTGAAAATGAGGAAAAAAGAGCATATAATGCAATAGGTAATTTTGTGCTGGAGTATTACAAAAGCAAAAATCTTCCTACAAAGATAAATGTAAAATGAGTGATTACTTGTAGAAAACATCTATTAGAAAACTGATTTAGGACTGATTATCTTATACCAGATGCAAGAATGTAATAAAAAAAGACTGAGTTCAATTGACAAACACAAGAGGGGATGTTTTATGTATTCTGAAAGGGGTTTGGATTTTATTCCAATGTCATTAAACAAATTCAAAAGTGAACTTTATTTTCTATTTAATTTTTTTTAAACCATTTTAAACACACACTCATTTACCGGGCAGTATTACATGCCTAATGGTTTTATTTGTTCAACAGTGCATTATAGTCTAGCCATCTGCTGCCAGAGATCCATGTTACAGCAATACAGGAGAGAGAACTGGAGATAAGTGTGTCAGAGCATGTGTGGATTTCAGAGATAACATACTTGTAGACTTTTACTAATAAAATTAGTTTTTACAATTTTGTTTTTAAGAATACAGTTTCTTAAGAATCTATTTATCAGTTATAACTGCATTCAGAGACTACTAGAGCAATAAATTCAGCATTTACTACACAACTTAAAGGTATATGACATTTACATAACTTAAAGGTATATGACATTTACATAACTAAAAATGTAATTCAATAACTAAGACAAAAAAATAGCAAACTGCAAGCATAATATGTGCCTAAGGGATCCGTGACACTATTTAAAGGTTTAAATTTATATAAGCAAATTTATTTTCCTATAAGAACCCTGAAGTAATAGAATTATCATAACAGTAACTCAGAAAAGTTAAACTTATTTATCCCTGTGCTAGAACTGAGCCCAGAGATTTGTTTTACATCCACTAAGTTGCCTATATATATTTTTAACAACAACTACAGTTTTGTTCATTAATAGAACACCAATTATGAAATAAATTAAGTGTGCTGCATGCTCAGAGTGAGTGTGCCATAACACAAGGTAAGCACTGGCAGAATGACACCGTCAGCCCTGTGGAGCCCCACGGACTCACTGTTTCTCACAGAGAGAGAACGTATCCACAGCAAACTTCCAGAATTAAGGACTCCCCTCGTGGTATGTATCCTCATCATAAGAAATTAACTACTTTTCTTTAAAAGAACAAAGGGCCCATCCCAGGTTTTCCAAAATCCTTACTAGTGCTACATCAAAATTAAGCATGATACCTGCAATAACAGCTCCAACTGGATTTTACAGTTGGACACAAATGACCAAAGACACCTCACTTGGCTGAGAGAGATCAGAGTACATTCATCCAAGCCACAGGCACCTTTTTGCAACTGAAATTACATTAAATAAACAAATAATCTGATTTGCACTTCATTAAGTAGTGACTCTTGCTTATTTATTTATATGATATTTATTGAAAAAAGCATTAAGATCTGCAGCACACCCAAGTACTGCAAACTAAGCAAAGCTACCAACCATATGCCGAGGTGTGGGGAGGGAAATCAGATAGGAATAATAAACTTCTATTTTTCAATATCTACTTTCCATGATGTAATCTTAAGCTAAGTAAGAAAACAAGTATAAACTTAAATGTCATTGCTAATATTTCATGCAGGAGCAACTTGGGTATGCCTGCATATAGAAGTTTCCACATGGCAAGCAAATACTGCAGGGTCACTTGCACCTGCCCACCAATCCACCCGGATGAATGGGACAGTAGCTGTGTGCACTGCCTGATATGTACGTTGTTAACAGCCCACAGAGAGGCTACTACTGAGTGATGGCTGTAAACCCACACCCTGAAACCTGTTTCCGTAACTTCCCCTTTCAGACTGTACTGGATTCTCAGACTTTACACCAGATTGTACAGAATGCAAGGGGGAAGAGTTACCATGAGAGAAGGAGTGTCTGCTCTGTGTTTCCTGCAAAATAAAGCACTCCTTGATACTAGTCTGGGACATCACATGTAAGCACCATCACTCTAAGAACTCTTTTATGAAAATTTGCTGGCAATATGGAACTACAATTTACATGACAACTGAAACAGATTGGCAGAAATGGATGTGAACAAAAATGTTTTCTTATTTCAGTTTGGGGATCCCAAGAAATCTGAATAATTTACAAGTGTCCTTTACACTGTGAAACACATCTTCAGTTTTATAATCGTAGATCTAAGTGACAGAAAGCAATGACAGACTACTAGGAAATACACAACCTCACAAAGGACCATTCTAAGAGTAAAACCACTTGACATAGAGAAAAGGATTTGCTGCACACCCAAAATCAACGTGTGATTTCAAAGGAAGGCATGCACAAGACTCCAGTCAGATCACACAAATCAGTGTAAAAGATGTTCTACCCCACTGTGATCTCCTACAGCACTGACAACAGAGCAGAACCTCAACATAACCTAGTGATGGAGTAGCAAAGATTAAAGGCATAAATGTAATTTCTTTTGTTTTCTCATACGAGGTAAAATAAACATTAGCTTTTTATTACCAAAGCATTTATTTAAAATAGATACAATTATGTTCTTCTGTTAGAGAAACTCATAGGGCCCTAAATCACACTTGAGTCTGACTACACTGAGCACTAACACACAAGACCAGCCTGGAAGGGCCACAAAGTGGGTACCAATGGGCAAAAAGCAAGACCAGTGCTTCATGGAGCCCTGAATATTAGCTTTAACAACGGCTCTGAAACCGTAAGGAGTGTGACCCAACCAAGACCAGTTAAGACAAGTGGAAGAGACCTGAATCCACACTCCCCAACCCAGGAACGTCATTCTTAGGCAGGTAAGCTCCCACATCTTCAATGTGCTTCACTGTCTTTAATTGACAGAGCAAGAGCAGGTTTCAGGGAAATTTTACTTCTGTGTTACAACAGGGCAAACACCTATGTGGCACTGTTACAAGCATGACAAATTAGACCATGCATGTATTAGAGAACAATATACAGAACAGTTTAAAAAAACTTAGATAAGATGTACCAGGAATAGGTGATAGATGCCTAATTTTTCCTGTTCCCCCTCAGTCACTTATGAAAGTTCACGAGTCTTGCAGTTGATACTCTAATGTCTAATACTTGATACCTGTTTCACTTTATGACATGCACATTCTCTATTTAAAAGTCTAATGAAGTTTACAGTATTTCACCAGTGTCATTTCAATGCACTGTTCCCCTGAGTTTGAAGATTACTTTTTGAAATACTTCACTGCAAATGTAAAGCCCGTGCCTCTCAAGGAAGAGCCTAGCAACCATGATTCATATGTTCCTTTTTCAAAGCTGGGCTCATTTAACTCTCTCCATCTGGGAATATTTTTCAAGGTCAAACTAAAAATTTAAATTGAGACCTCAGACCATCCATGTATTTTTCCAAAAATGCCATATTTATACGGTATCAACATACAGATACTATTATAAGAGCTGCTGGTTACATTAGTTCTAAACCTACTCCATTTACCTCCATAATAGGAGGCCTCTGAATATCATGACCCTCAGAATTCACTTCTCCTTTCAAATGTAACTGTTTTTAAAAAGGTAACCTCAAATGATATACTGCTGTACTCTTTACCAAAACTAGAACAAGCCCATGCCATATACAGAGATAACTGCATTACTTGTTGAGCATGTAATAAGGAAAACGCTTCTTATTTGGAAAAGGCCAATATAGCATCATTTTCTGACAGAAAAAAGAAAAAGAATAATGGACAATCTGGCATATTGCACATGAAGTAACATGGAGCTCAGCATGTCTAATCTGGAAAACTTTCTAACAGTGAGCTGCCATCTCCTCTTCTCTGAAACACACAGTCAAAACACATAAGTGATCGAGGAATTTCTTAGTATTTCTAGCATTCTCTTTCAGGGCAGCTACACTACAAAAATTCATGCTCGTGGTTATTTAAACCAACTGTGCCTGTGTACTGTCCATCTCACAATTCCATTACTTAACGTCACACACAACAGAACACACAAAACAGCCTAAAAGCCCCTCAGTTAGAGAACAGGCCAGCAGTTTGCATTTATTTAGCCACTACATTCAGTGACCACCACAGCTGCATATTTTAATTGGATTTTTTTTTTAACCCACAATTTATCAAATGTCCTACAAATCTTGTTGTCCCTTTTCAGACAGGGATCATTGCACAGTCCAGCTGTCCTGGTATCTAGTAAGACAACATTCCTCCTACAAATGAAGTATCACCAAAAACAGTGAGGTTAAGATCTCCAGGACACCAAGTGTTAGAGGAAGAGGGTAAAAGGAGCTCTAATCCTGGCTGCTTGCAGAGACCAGAACACAAGTTTCCTATTTTCCATAAGTCTGCCTACTGCAACTGAAAAAAGGAGGAGAGTGAAAACTGAAATCAGAGGAAGAGAAAGCAAAACTACTGAGGGTAGAAGTGAAAGGGCAAAACAAACTATCAGAGTTATGGCAAAAGAACAGAAATCTTGATCAAAATGTGACATGAATGTGTAAAAAAGCTCAGCAGAAATACTTTTCAGGCCAAAACACTGCTAATGCTCATTCTTCCCTATCCATTCCCAGCATATACATCTGCTTATTAAGATTATTTTTTAAACTCTCAGTCTGATTTACCATAAGCAATGAACGTACTGCTCACCATTTAGTGTATTTTTACAATGGACATTGTATGTTGACACCTGATGTGAACAGTAAAAGGTTTTGGCTACAAAAATCCCCACAGCATAGCATAACATGCCTTCAGCACAATGCCAACCTAGTTATACTCCCAGAATATTTTTAATCACCATAATTAATATTAGATACATTAAAACCACGATGCCCTAAACTATTAAATTTACACTCAGAGTAGATATAACTCTTCATTATTTTTAAAACCTCCCAAACACATAATTTATTTTTCTTTTTACCGGAGTCTGATTTAAATCCATCTTAGAATAAATGTACAAACTTTTATCAATTCACTCGCTTTTCCATTAAGACATCAGGGAACTGTTTCAGAGGTACTACAGAAGGAAATTGCAAATAGATCCCATTATTTTGGAATGTTGCCAAAATCTGGATTGTTTGAACTATTTACTTCATGAAACAAATAAGTTCAAATAATGTCCACCAACAGCTATCTTGAATACATTTGCTCCGTACTAGCTAGCTGTGTTTTCTATTCTTGTTAGAATAAAATCAGTCTTGATCATACTAAGGTAAAAAACATGCGAGTACACCTTGTTTTAACTTGACTTAACTGATAGATCTCTTTCTTTACAGGTATGCTTTTATCAGAACTTTTATTTAAGATAACACAACTCTTCACTAACATCTGAAAAATTTTTGAAAATGGGAGAAAAACCTCCACAGCTGTAGTACCTTAAAAGTAGCTCACACCTTGAAGGAAAAGAAATTACATGACAACTCCTATAATTTGCTTGTAACATGTGCCCCAGGTACTGTTAGATCCTGATAAAGTAATGAAAATATTTCTATAGTTTTACCTTTAATTGCTGCGGAGAATATGAATGTCATTTAGCATCTGAAAGCAGACAAAACCTCCCAAATTACTATTTTTAAGTGCTTGTGATCTGGGGCAGATGCATGCAACTTAGCAGTACTGAGAACCACATTAAACAGATGCGCCAAACCCGGGCAGATTTCAGACAGAAAGCTCAGCTCTCTTACCACCAAGTGACTTATAATTGGTCCCAAAAGCTAAAATTCTGCTAAGAAATCTGCCCAGTGGGTAAGCCCTGCTGAATCTATTGCTGACTTTAGCTGTCAAGAAGTGCTCTTCAGGCACAAGGAACATCTTAGCTGCAAACTGACGCAGCTAGAAACAGCACTGCAGGATATTTTGACTAACCTGGTTACCTTCAGCAAAGCTCCCGTCTATTCTAAGTCACACAGGCCCTTATTTTAACTGATATGTTTTATTTAAAAAAAAAAAATATCCGAGTTAGCATCTGAAAACTTACCTTTTACGCACAGAGATTTCACTTTCTGCAACTAAAACATTATTTTCTAAACAACGCTTTTCCAAACTATTTTCCAGAAACACTCAAGTGCTTATCATTCACAAACACATGTGTTTTTGTGTACTTATCAATGCTGAAGTGACATTAAACTACTGGCAATTTTTTTGCTGTGTACTATGCAAGGTGATAATAAAAGAAGAATATTCCTAAACAGATATCGTGAACAAAATAACTAAACTATGCAGCATTCAGAGTGGTCCGGTTTACACAAATTTTAAACCAAATTAAGAGATTCTAGCAAAACACGTATACTTGAGGGTTTTTGGCAAAATTTTGAGGAATGAACACTTAGGTATTAATAGAGCACAAGTACTTCATGAACCATATGTGCAGGCATAACAAATTTGTGCCTGCAAAGAACATATGCATAGTCAAACAAACCAAACATAAAATGATCAAATTTACACACAGAAACACTGTCTTAAAAAATCTGTCCCGCAAGGTTTGTGATCATGTTGCCTCAGATGCAAAACAGTCTTTTAATACAAAATAAAACAAAACAAATGGACGTTCCCATGCCTGAGTGGTTTCGTTTATAGAAGTATTGCTCAAGTATTTTCTGCAAGGTTACCTATTTCTTAAAATCCTTGCCAACTCCATTCTGTACACTCAGTAAGTTACATTTTCTGCACATACAGCTTTGGAAGCCCAGCTGTTTGAAGAGACATTTGAAAGGCACAGCTCTCCTTGGATTATGGACTTTGTTCCACTGTGCAGTTGCTGATTGATCAGGTGAAGGAAGGAACAGCTGAAGACTTGATTAAATGTTTTTACTGCATTTTCCACTTTGACAGATATAGCAATTACCCAGCATTTTATTGAAGCCCTAAGAATACTCAAACCTGGAAGTTTTGGCTGAGAAATGACTTTCACTTCAAGACTGAAAAAAACCCACAATCTGGTTTAACTCGGCACAAGAGCTGCATTAGGAGATTTGAACACTGTCATAAATCTCTACTAGTGTTAGAACACTTAATCTCTAAAAGTGGAGTCCTCTCTGTCAGTTCTACTTTCAAAACTCACGACAGTCTGCATTTTCAAAGCCACAGCTCTGTAGATTTTACTTTGCTTTCCCCAAATTCAAGGCAGAATCTTGCCCAGTGAAAGGGTAAAGGATGACCTACCTCTTTTCTGCGGGTTCAGTCGTGTTGCATTCCCAAAACCCCATCCCCTGCATCATCCCCTGGAGTTTCACCTCCAGCAAAAAGGTTTGCCACATGCTGCAGGCAGAAACACTCCTCCGTGCATACCCAAGCAGCAAATCCAAACAGCAATCCTTGTGCAAGGCTATGAGCACAGCAATTCTCCTGGAGCCTTTCCTCCCTCTCTCTGTGAGGATGCAGAATGAAACACTGACAGTCTCCTGTTATCTAAAATTTAACAGTTCTGGGAAATGTCTGTATCATACCCAAGGATAAAAACTGAGCAGCAGATACCAAAGAGGAGTGTGTCATGCACACGTGCACCTGCAGCCTAGCGTGCAGCTGGGAGTTCTAATTTTAGGCTCCCAAGATTTGAACGTTCCTCTAATTATATACAAAACATATTAAAGCAGACATCTAAGTATTTAGTTAAATTCTTTGTATATGAATTCATCTACACACAATTAATTTTTTTGAAAATCTAACACAAAACGCATGTCAAATTGTTCAATCAACCTATTAAACAGGTTTTCTAAGTTTACTATACAGAATAATACATAATTTCAGTGAGCAACCTTACAGATGATTGTCGATAAAAGACTGATGAATAAATTTCTCAATGAAACACAAGTAGCTTATTTTAATCTGCTGAAAAGCTTTTTAAGTCTCCCCCCACACATCATATCCTGTTACATGAAGTTTTCATCAGCAATTTGAATGAAGTCAGTCATCTGCAAAACTATTCCCATTTACTGTCTAGTTTTCAGCCCTAAAGATATTTTAAATTTCTCCAACCAATTTATATAATATTATGCAAATGCTGAACATACAATTTGTCATGTAGGAAATCTTCATTCAAAGTCATGCATTATTTTTAGGTGACATCATCTCATCATGCCACTGCTGTATTTTGGGAAAGCCAACAAATTATTATTTATGTTTCTATGTAAAAAAAAATAATCCAATCCTAAAATACCTTAAGGAAACCTCAAAGATGAGTTGAGTTTTGCAACTATGACACAGAAGTTAAACTGAACTCAGGGAATGAAAAAGCTTGAATTTGCACAGTAAAATTAGAATCTGGACTAAGCTAATATCAAAGTGTACACAGAAACACTTGAGTTATCACGCAGAAAACCAGGGTCTATTGGCAGGGGGGAGGGGGGAAGGTTCTGGATAAGCCACTAGTTAAACACAGCCTCAATTAAAATGAAATAAATCATCCACAGAATAGTCTAAAATGTATCTTAAGTCATATAGCCTGAAGCATGCTACAATTATGAATTGTTTTAACATCAACAGGCTTGGCACTTTTCTCCTCTATCACAAGCAGCACTCCGTGTACTCTGCAGCAGCTGTACTTCTGGAGTAGGAAAAAGGAAGTTTGTTTTATTTAAACCTAAACTCACAGTTTACATAAAACGGCTCATCGCAGCAGAAGCATTTTGATACATCATGAGTGCAAATGGCGAACATGTTCCAGGCTTCTCAGCCTCTCCAATCTCCTATCCAGACATATTTTTGAGGGGAAAATATATTGGCACGTGTGGTTTCTGCCACTTTCCCTGTGTGACTGTCCCTATCCAGCCACAGGACTGGGTGCTGGCTGTAACTCAGCACCTGTAACTGAGGGAGCAGAGCAGGAACAGCCACTCACCTACAGATTTACATGTTTTTTCACTAGTGGGAACCAGAGGAATTCAATGTACCCATGACTACATCTTTTGTGGTATGAGAACAAAACAAAATTTAGCAATAATAAAACACATCATGTTCCCTGCTACCTAGGACATGCACACTGCTCATCTTTCAACCTCTCCCCTCCTCTTCCCTGCTGACTGCAGCACCAGCTTCTATGTTACAGAAGCATCTTCTTTAATTGTGCAAAGACAACCCATCTCTGCACAAAGAATGCTCCAGCCACATTTCACATGGTGCACCTAATACCTGAAGGAGCAAATCAGCGTATTCAAAAAACAAAAAAATAAAAAAAAGGAAAATAAAACAGAGGATCTGTCAACTGAATTGTGTATCAATATTTTCTTTTATTAGGCAACTCAACTACTTAAAACAACTCCACCCTTGCCACTCCCATTCTCCATGCACTGGAACAAAAATAAGACTGTTTCAATCACGCCTAATATAGCTATAATGAAACTGATGCCTGTTGATTTTCACATACCAACTTACACTTCTGCATCCCTCTCAATTTGGCGTGCACTATTAGTTTTTCCATTAAAATTTACTTCCTTTGCTTTACATATTTACCAGCAGCTGATTTAATAAAATAAAAAAAAATTAATACAAGCTGCACAGCAACAGGCATATAAATGTACTATAGCAAAAAAATCCCACCAACTGTACTGTGATATTTAATAAGATTAAAAGATAAAGTGGAAAGTAAAACAACATTTTTGTTGCTATAGTGCAATAAAAGAGCTAACCCACTTCTTATGTCTTTGAACACACACGTGTTTGAACTTGGCTATTGCATACTTTTAGACAAAGAAATATTACTATCTCAATTATCTAGCTGAGGAACTGGCAAACCTTAAGTCTTTATGTCTCACAATTGATATATTTCAGCACATACAGAGCTAAAGTCATCTGGGATTTCTACCAAGAGGGGATCCACCTGTTCAAAAGTGTTAGGCTTTAAACCAGTGCGAGCTGCCCTCTGATACACAGTTATAACATGAAAATAGGTAAGCATTGAAAAAAAATCAAGCTACCTGCTCACAGTACAAGGTCAGTAACTTCACTGCTAGCTGTTTATAATACAACAAACCCAGTTCAGCCTAAAGACTCTTTATGGATGTTAATCTTTTATTGCTATGGAATTTTGAATTCTTCTAAAGAAGAAATTCAGGTTTTGCCTTTGCACATCATCTCCCCTTTAGAATAAACCCATCACTATCCTTATTCCAAGATGTATTTCTTCACTGTTAGGAGTGACTTGCCTTATTTTAGGAGCCCGCCTTCACAAGATCTTCCAGAATTCCATCTTCAAACATTACACATAAAATGCACAATATGTATACAGAATAAAAAAAGGCTTTGAAAACACTGGGTGAACAAATCTGCACCAGTTATTATTCTTCTGTATCTGGCACTAGTTCTCCACTACTGAAATCACCCACTTCACTCTTAAATAGAAACAGGTCAAGAAGGACTGCAAATTTTAATATTTTTAAATTAAGATGTATTAAGAAAATGAAGAGTCACTTAAATCTATTATATATGCAAAAGCTCTGAAAGGACTGACATGTTTCAAAGTAGTTTTTCTGCTCTTTCATGGTCTGGGCCTCTTTAACACAGTGAAGTACACAGAAGGTAACACCTTCAGCAAAACAAAAGGAAAAGGCAGAAGAATTTCCTCAGACTACTTAAAGGTTCTGATTAGGTTGGTTTGGTCCAACTCACATTTTTGACAGATACTTACTTCTAAGACTACTTCCCTCCTCTAGTTTCTCTGCAGATAACAGCACTCACACTTGGGAAGAAAAGAAGGTATTGGATATGTATGAATGGACCTACACACAGTGGGAGGTGAAAAAAAAAACCATTTCTCCCTTTTGTAGGCCAGGTAGGGAGCAAAATGCTCTTGGGAAGAAGTACTGAAATGGGCATCAGCTTTAAGTTTTAGACATCTTGTGTCTAAAAAGGACATAAAAACAATAAATGTGATTACATGAGCAGCAAGACAAAGTCATCCTTATGCAGGTACAAGATTAGACGTACTCAGAGCACAACTGTGCAATGAGACACAGGTAAGTGGTGTCCTGCAGCCCTCACAGACCTCGAGTGGTGGTCCTGATGCCCTGTGTTACAAGATGAGGCCTGTTTGCAAAGGAGATGTCAGAAAAGACATATGGAGTCAGTCTTAAGGAACAGAGGACAGTCTTAAGGAAAGAACACAGAGTTGGTATTTTAAAAAAGGCATGGAAAAGGATATTTCAGACCACCAGTTAACTGCCCCTGGATGATTCAGGATGACAACAGTATGGAAGATTGAATACATAACAAAAAATTGAGAGGTAAACAGAATCCTACGGTATTATAACAAATTTGTAGAGTTTACCATCCCCCAGTACACTGAAAACAAATAACACATCCACCTTCCTAAAGCAGACAAAAGATAACTACTGCAAACATATCTAGGATAACAAAACCACGGATCACAACAGAAGCAAATCCTTTGCCAGACACAGCAGTTGCACACACATGAACATGAGGACCTAGGCTGGGATCTTCGGCTCGGACCTGCTCAGAGACTATGGCAATCTCTACTGGTGCCTATCCAGGGTAGGCAGGAAGCCAAAGCCACTGCTGCCAAACTTGTTGAGCCAGTCTTGCCAGTGCTGGCCCACAATGCACCGCTTTGTGTTTGGAAATCGCTCAAAAGCTTTTGCTTCCAGCAACAGCGAGGAGCACTTGGGGAAAGATGCCAAAGGAGTCCAAGAAAGGGTATGGCCGGGCCACCATAACAGCAGGGACATCCCAAATGCTCCTGTCAGTCAGTGACATCACCCTGAATCACTGTGATGACGAATGACACCAGGCTTCCTGTGAGACCTCAGTCACAACAGCACTCACGTGAGTGCAGGAAAACTCTTGGCGTGATTAAATTATAAATAAAACTGCTGATGCTGCACCTCACCATTATATCTTCCCATTCTACAATGAAGAGCTCCATCTATCCTGCCTGTGATTTTGACCCTTTCCTAGGACAGGGGCCTTTCTTCACACTGTTGTGGTTATCCACAACAATTCTGTACGGCGTCAGCAGGACAGAGAATTGCAGCGTTGCACAGAGAACCCCTTTTGCATCCCAAGAAGTTGTAAACAAGCCTCTCAGATGAGACACATTGACAGCACACTGAAGATTTTACTCCTGTGCTCTACCTACTCTGCAGATAAAAATAGTATTCTTATCTCCAAGGCTATCAAGCTAATGCTTCAGATCATTAAATTCAGGCCACAAAAACAACAGAAGAGACTTGCAAGTTTTATTCCAGCAAATGACACAGTGGTCTATGCCCCTGCATTTCACGGCACAAGCTGATAGGCAGAACCAAAGGGAAATTTCCCTAAACAAGGGCTGATGTGTTTCAGACTTCTCCAAACACCCCATGGAAATAGTGGTGTTGGAACAGCCACACAGCAAACCCAGTCAGCTGGCTGCTAAAGCAGGTTCTAGAGAAGAAATATCCAACAAGAGGGGGACTCTACCCAGCTGACATACAAAACACAATCAAATCGTGTCAAGTACAGTTCAGACACTGGTATGTGCCCCAGAGTTTCATAACACAACTGGTAGAAGTCTTCCTTCAATCATTTAGCCACAAAAAAAAAAAATCCCAGAATTTAGACAAAAATTTGCAATCTATTATATAAGCACATATTACATTAACTTTGGTGGGCAACAGGGATATACTGAATTCAGCTCAAGACTTCTCCTCTCTAAATTACAGACTACAATGTGGACCAGAATCTCCTCAACAAGCAGGATTTCTAGACAATTGATTTGGGTAACACAACTTTCACAGAAATGAAAAACAAAATTGCTTTTGGGAATTCATCTTTAAGTACTTTTATGAAGTAAATACTGCCTATCAGGAAATTAATTCAGGCCTTTCCTCTCAAATACTTCCTTTTAGTAGCAGCAAGAGCAGGACGACTGCCATCTCTCTTAGCAGAGCAGAACAGACACATTCAAACACAGATTCTATATTTTCAAAAACGAATCATCCGAACATCCTAAATGCCAAAATTACATTCCTCACAAACCAAAGTCCAGCAAAGCCTTCTTTCTAGTTGTCAGAGGCAAGTTAAACTCCTTTAATATATTTCTAGAGTCATTCTAACTGAACAGGAACAAACCAGATGATTTTACCATTTATTGGGAAAATTCATGGGCAGATTTATGATTTTGAAAATAATTTGCTTTCCAAATAGTTTTACATGGCTGTCTCAATAATCCAACACCTACACTGTCTGACTATTAGGAACACTTTCTGTTCCTTTGACATATCCATCAAAAATACAGCCAGTTATCCTGAATCTTTGCAGCATTTGAGGCCTCTGGATACTCCACATGACTATGGACTTGTTCTGAAGGGATAAAAAGAATACTTGGTATGGCACACATTTACGTATACTGCATAAATGATGCCTCTTTCTCCTTTTGGCATCATTTGCAATAGCTCTCCAATACAAGACAAAGATAAATGATGCTGTAACTCTTCTCCAGCAGAGTAACTCAGATTCAAATGGTAATTTCTCCAGTTTACAGATTTATTGAGAAGCACCCCAGCAATGTTAAAGAAACTTTTGGTTTCTATTACCTGGCTTCCTGACATAACTAATCACTAAAAATAAATTAAAATTAAAACCCCAAAAACTAATGCATTAAATACCATAAATTAGTTCTTACTTGCTGTTCATTTTTCACAATACAGCACTTATATATAACTGATCCTGACTTACACTGCAGTTATTCACCAACACATCTCTAACACTCTTAAAGATAACCAAGATACGAGATCTACTATGTTATACAATCTTGTAGGTAGACACGTAGAAACCAGATCAGATTCACTCTGAAAAGATACATAATCAAACACGATTCAGTGGATTCAAGGATTACCAGACCAAATATGTCATGGAAAATTCAGTATCTTCTTTAAGCAGCCACCACCTTGTTTTGGAAACAACCTTACAGTTAGAATACAACTGTTATTTCACAAATATTTCACTCCTCAGAGATGGAGGAGCTGCTTAATCCAGCATTACTAGGAGGGAAAAAAAAAGATTGTAGAACCACACCCTAGGTGTAAACTGATACAGATTTTCTTCTGTATTTTCACCTGAAACAATAGCCAGAGGGTGTAATTTAGGCTATATACACCTTGACAAAGCCATGGCTATAATATCTAGGGACTGACAATTAAATGTTTGCATAGTGAAGTACTGCTCTGCTGTCTGTCTGATCGTAAGGTTGTAGAGAATGTGGCTGCCTCCTCTCTCACCCACTGAGTCCCATAACCTGGTCCTACATCCTCCAGTCACAAGTAAAGGCCTTGCTGACTTCAGTGGCTCACGACAACACCTCACATTCCCAGGTAACACTTAATAAACCAGCAGAACTCCAATTTCCCTACTGTCAACATCTACTACACCATATATGCAGTCAATGAAAAAAAAAGTCTAGAGAGAAAACTAAGTTTTTGGAGGGTAATATACAACAGAATTTGATGTTCATAGGAAACAAATATCCAGCTTACTGTGTATTCACAATGTGATTTGATTTTCAAATTTAACTCATTAAAGCTTCTACACTTCATTTCAATGCAACATGCCATAGGACTTCCAGGTGTGAAAGCATCAAACCAACTTTCTTGCAAATAAAAACCATGAGAGCTCTAGATTTCAGAACCAAAGCACACAACATGGACTTAGAATCACAAAACTGTTCCTACTGGATTTTAACCCTTCAGCTCCTTTGTATGTGTTGTTTCAGTGCCAGCTGAGAAAGCTGCATTTTCTGTTGCACTACAGACAGTCGATGAAAGATTCAAGTCCTGCTTAGCAACAAAAGAGCAGATCAAGAACACTGCGTAACTTTTCTGCCTGTTATAATCCCCCAAGAAGAGAAGGGAGGCATAACCAATTATCCCTTTCACCTTATATTATCAATGAAGATTGCCTATGGGCTATGCCAAAGCTATTGGAAGTGGAAATCAGGGTGGAAGGGGGAGCTGTTAAATAAGCAATCTTTCTCACGGGAAAACAGGTTACCACAAACCAGCTTATTCCACCAGGACTGATGAGCAGCATTTACACACAAGTAACTGAGCATTTGAGTATTTCTAATCTACCTGAGCCAATAACAAAGTATTTACCATCACGGCGACCATTTCCAAAGGAAGCAATCACGACTCCAGGCAATGTGGGAGCAGCTGTGTGTGCAGTTTACTTTTGATGAAGTCACATCCTGTCATACCTCGTAATATCTGGGGTTACCACGAGCATCTGGTTTGCCATGAGAATCAGTTCGAGAGCCACGGCACCCCCAGTGCTGGCTCACAGGCAGGGACAGGTTTTGAGTGTGCAAAGCCTTCTAGCAATGAGAATACGGATTACAATAAATTCATTGCTTTCCATGACAACTGCTTTTACAGTCATGCTATTCTGCTCCATTATACTTTGAATTCCCTTTGTCAGATTCTAACACTTGCTGCTAAAAAAGCTTGAAGTGTAATACAAAGCTCTATTCACCTCTGTGCTCTCACCTACTCTATAAGAATGTCTCGGAAATAATATTAAGTATCATACATATGAGGAACTTCCACAGCAGTCCTGATTTCATTCATTACACAGGAACAGAAACAATTTTTAAGCATCTGAGAGATTATTTAGGCTACTTAATTACAAGACAAATATTATAATGGTTTGAGAAAGTTGCAATCTTTTCTGTCTTGTAAGCAATAAGAGATCACCTATCCCCAGCTGACCTTTGGCAGTCACAGGCTGGGCATAGCCAGGAGAAGTGTAAGAAGTGGACACATTTGCTTTTATAGATACACTGCAATGGAAGAAATAGCTTTTAAAATAGTTACCTTAGAGAGAGTAATCTGCATCCTCTTAACCCAATTTACTTAAAACTGTCCTTCATTAAGCCTTTTTGTCTTTCCTGCTCTGCTTAGGTGATAATGTCACCAACTCGTGTGAAAGTCATATTTCTACATATTTATTGCATTGTTCATCTTTTACTGAGCATTTGTTGTTAAGTACAGCACAGGAACTATACAAAAAAGCAATTTTTAACCAAGTATTCCCAAAACATCACCTCTTCTGCACAGGGATAACCTAGCCAATCATCCATACCACTTAAGAAGCATTAGATAACAGTGAATTCCTGACTGTTACATATGTGTATAGACAACTATTTTAAAAGGTTCTTATTAAAATATCCTGCCTCCTCACATATTATGGATATATCAAGACAGTTTTGTGGCTGCAGTTTCAGTGAAAGTCCCCAAGACCTTGCAACATCACTCTAATACTATGGTAATATTTAAAACCTGCAAAGTATCTTTAAAGCATATGAGATGACACAGTTCTAACTTGCAGTCTAACATCACAATATTCTATTTATAACACCTGACTCATCTCACCAGAAATAATTAAATATTGTAAACAGAACTTGGATTTAGGGAGAAAAAAATAACAGGAAGAAAATAAAAGCCAGTCACTGCAGAGAATTTCAAAAGTAGCATCCTTTCAAATTGCATATTTTTCAAACAATCTCATAAAACCTCTGCAATTTTCTTAAACAGTTCAATGCAATTTTAAAGTCTCCTTGTAATTGTTTTATGATAACCAGCCCACAAATCCTTGAAACATGTTGTGTAAATAGTCAATTAAAATGCAATGAAATGAAGAAGAGATTTATCTGATTACAGACTGTGAAGAGCTATGCAGAATGTCAAAAAAGAAGCATGGCACTTTGTACTGCTACCTTAAAATATTTATTTCAACCTATTAAAAATTCTCACAGTGTATTTGCAGGCAGTCAAGGACTATAGAGCCCTCTAAGTATCTCTGACATGATTTAACACAACAAAAATCAACTCAATTGAGCACCTCCCAAGGCTGAATAAAAACAAATTTAAATTTGAAATAAGATGCTGTCGCTTACTTGTATTTACAACTTAATATTGAAACAGAAGTTTCACCAGTGCTTTAATTATTTATTGAACCTACTACTGGGAAGATTCTAGACCTTAGACCTATGTGAAAAAGATGCTTCTAGTGAGCCTTCCTGGCCCAGTCCTGGATTTCACTGCTCAACCCTGCCCAGCAAGGGCTCAAGAAGAAGAGGGGTTCCTTACGTAGCTCTTAATACCATCACAGCTCTGGTAACTTCCATTAATAGCAATTAATATAATCAAATCTCAAAGCTTCTGCTGAATGCCCTAGAGGTTCATCATGTCTTTTTTTTTTTTCCTATCCCCAGGACATATTAGCTGTCAAAGACCAGAAGTTCAAATGTTATCAGGTGACACGATGCTGAACAGAATTTGCTCCCACCTGCTCTCCTGACCGACTGCACAGTCACCAAGTCTTCTAGAGTGTCTTCTGAAGGTGCCTACCAAAAACTGACAACCTGCATTTCCATAGAAAATTTAGCACTTGTTTTATTAAGACAGTATAGTCTAAAAACTAAGACTGATACCACGCTGCACCACCCCAGAGCCCACACCAATTCTGACCTGTGAAACTGCTGAGCACCAGTGACCACCACTCAACTAACTCAGCCATCCCACATAGCTCAGTTACATAGAGAGAGCAACCACAAACTTCCTTGGGATTCTCAGAAGCACCAAGTATAAACAAAACAAAGCACTGGCAGACAGTATGGATGCTCTAAGGCTGGCAAAGAACTCCTTTTAGCCAAGATTCAACTATCTTGAACAATGATAATTAATCAGATTCAGCTCAAGACCCAAGTTACAAACGTTCTGTCCTACTATACTTTGTTGCCAGTTAATTACAAGCCATGGTGACAGTACAAGTGAAGTGCTTGAAACAGGCAGTACCAAAGGATTACCTCAAGAGATGTAACATGCAAAAACCAAACTTAAAAAAGGGTCTGTGTGTGTAACTAAAAGGATGAGATGCTTAAGCCCTAGTAAAGACACACCATGGTTTCAGCATGCACTGAATAAGCTATTGAAACCAAACACTCAAAAGATTTTAAATTGTCTAACCAAATCCATCTTCTGCTTCCCATGCTGTTATTTACCCATCTGAGATGCTATAGTTTCCTTTTTTCTAATTTTTATAATTTTATATATTTAAAAATTATTTTATGAGTCAATATAAGAATCTGACAAATTTTCACCCCAACCACTTCAAACAGGTTGCAGAGATTAATAAGCATAACTGTAAGTAGTGATGATGCACATGGGTTCTTTCTCTCTGCCTCTCCAATGCAGACTCGGGGATGGGGGTGGTTTGAGAGGGTTTTTGCATGTTTTTATTTAAAACAACATACAAGATAACTGGTAGGAACTGGAAATTTCATGGGGGAAGAGTCAGAGTTTCTTGGGCAGTGAGACAGGGTTAGGTCCCCAGCCCAAATAAACAACTTTAGGCCTCACTGTTTCTATCCAGAGCTTCTCTACTCTTCCACACAGCAAAATGAGCCAAACTGTTGTCAAATTTTGTAAGAAGCAAAAGTTCACTCTGTTGAAGCCTGTCAAAGTTACCACGCATGAACTCTACACTTATACACACAGTTCTATTTAGAGATCCTCTTCACAACAATGGGCTAGAAAAAATTTTAAAAGCAAACTGAATTTATCACAAGTTAGCCAGAATCTCATGAAAAATTGTTTCAAGCAGTGATTGCCAAGCTTGATACTAAGAATCAATTCTTTTTAAATCAGCTATTACAGTCATATCGACCCCCTTTCAAGATCAACTGCATCTCCAAGATCAAGTGAGTGTATGAAAACATTTCGGCTGCATCTGACAGGACACATTCCCACCATCACACAAACAAGTTTGAAAGACACACTTTAGCAAAGCTGCTTTTTAAAATATAAGGAAAATGCACAAAGAGGACTAGATTTTTGCATTGCTGTTCTAAAACGCATTTACAGATTATAACGCAACATGCTATCCTTGCTTCATCACAGCACAAGCTGTGTGGCAGGGGAATCACACCTCTAGCTCGTTCACAAGCACTAATTAATTGACTGTAGGAGCCAAAAGACTGTCATATCAATTACATATGAAAATAACTAATAATCACAATTGATTCTAACGTGCTCTTACATTGATAGGATTGCTCAGCACAAGATTTCACTGTACAAAATCAAAGTAAATTTTAAGGGTTACTTGAAAGTAACATCTTCCCCTGATGATGGTCATCCCTTTCTCATTTCTACCTTCTGGGGATTTTCCATACCAAGAGTGAGCCAAATCCACTGGGCCCGTACCTTATTCCTGCAGCTCTGATTTCTACATCAAAGCTCAGTGTGGACTGTTACTGTCTCACAAAGCAACATGCAGGAAAGTATCCAGCGAGTTTCTCACTTTGATGAAGGTCTGTGAGGATCCCAGCAGAAATGATTGCATATTATGGATTAGCAGAACAGAAAGCTTATAAGAGCAGTGAAAGATAAACAGGGAACTAAGCATAAGACACAAACACTGGGAGAATGGGAAGTTCAAATTCATGTTCTAGTTCTTACTTCAATGTGAGCTTGGTTATGAAAGGGAGGGTTAGATGCAGAAAAAAGTGTTTGAGACTATGAACTAATTTTAGTTTCCTGATCCCTCCATGGAACTAGCATCACTGACAGGTATTAAGGACTCATCAGGCTTCACAACCACCAGCATGCTGAGAGAGGAGATGCCTAATCAGCAAATAGGAAATGCCAGTGACAAAGGTGTGCCTGAAACCCTGCCTCTCTCCAGTGCTTGCAAATGTTGCCCCGGAACTACACAGTCACATCCTTTATTCCTTTAAAAGGATAACAGGCATCATTCTTTCCCTTTAAAGTATAACAAAAGGAGAAGCTGGAAATGTTAAGCCCCTTCTTTAATACAGTGTTACGACAACAGGAACACTCACCCTTCATTCAGGAGACTCAGACTCTACTGCCTGTGAGGCTGAAATCCACCTCTCACTACCACTCAGGCTGAGGATGAGGCAAATCCCACCAGAAAATGCGAAGAAACAGCATGTGGGAAAAGAAACAGCTACCACCCATATCCCAGTGGGTACACAGCCCAGGGGGAGCCTGACAGTTGTTAAATAAAGAAAATGGTTCTTGGTTTTGAACCCAATTCTAACATGTGGGCTGTAAAGTCATGTTCCTTCCTTCGCTCCCTCTCCAGGCCATGAATATTTAATTCTTTTATGCAAACTGGAAGAGTTGCAATGCAAGGTTAAATTAGCCTAAATAACCTTGAAATCCTTTTGTGAAGTTGGGCCTCCTAAGTCAACTCCCCATCTGTAGAGAAGTTGTTGTTAGTCATATTTAAATACTGTGGGGTACCCTGACAAAAATCTTGAGGGTAGAGTGGATTTGACAAAATTTGTACCTTTGGTTCACCCTTCTGTGTTAAGAACCAAGGTTTAGACAGTTCAATAAATGTTTGTTCCTCAATTTTGAATGCAAAATTCTTCCTGGGAAAGGCAATCAGAGTATTTTCAAAGTTTTATTTGATAACACAACACATCCACATGCTGGCACATTTTGCTGCTCCCCTAGTTCCTTAAGTTAATTTAAACTTAATTAATACCACTGCAGCTTTATTTTGCAGTACGCCAAGCTCCCTGGAGAGCAGTTACAGGTATACACCAAGTCAATGTCTCTTTCATATATCACAAAGGCACCAAAATAAATAAATTTCTGGAAGCCTGACAGAGCTACTAAGTTTCACTTTTAATTTTCAAAGTGTTTTATGAACTTTCTTCAACTCCTAACCCTACAAAATCATTCACATGATTGAAGTCAGTGTGGAAAAGCTGTGTCTCAGTGATCAGTCTATGCAAAAACAGTTTCATGATCTCTCTCTAGAGGAAAAAAAATAAGATAAATTATTCTTTATCCTGCCAGCTAATCATTAAAATCTTGAAACCTTAGATACTTGTATTTTAAGAGGTAGAAATAAGAGCAAATGTTTGAAAATTTTTATTAGTAAAATCTTTACTAGGATAATGTGCATGCTTATTGTTGTAAATGCTGTTTTAGCACTTGAATGATTTGCCTGTTCAGAAAAATAAATTACATATCCAGCACACCTATTAGATTGGAACTTGGCAGTGGAGTAATAAAGTGTTTTTTCAAGTGCCTAAAAACTTAGAGATAAACTCAGAAGATGGCAAAATTACACAAATGAATCTGAATGCCGCAGCACAGCTGCCTATTGCATCTTTCTTCCCAGTCAGTGACCACTGACTCTCATCCTAGAAATTGATTTTTCCAAATTTTAGCAACACTGGGAATTCTACAGTAAATATCCATTTTAATTCAGCCTCAATATGGATCACTGCCTCCCAATCTTACTAGCCTGTGCCACCTTGCTTTAGGTTTCATTTGCTGTTTGTAGCTCACAAGTCGATAAGTGCTGAATCAGATCACCTCCTAAGGTCCCTGGCAAGTCCTGCCTCCTGTGATAGTAAACCATGTTTACAAACTCAGTCTTCCATTTCTAACAGCATCAGACAAATGACTCTGGTGTAACTGCTCTAGTGTTTAAAGCAGCTGGGCCTGTTCTCTGGCACACATCTCAGACACTCCAAGGGAACCAAGTACCAACAATATTAAGACAGGTTTAGAACCTTTCTCTGCTATAAAATAATTGCTAAACTGGAAAAACAAACACAAAAATTAACATCACCAAACAGACTCATGGCTTCTTTTTTTCCACTTCCTGTTAGAAAGTAACCAATAAACTACAGCTTTCATTCATCATCTGCTTACAACTCCAAGTTGTTACTCTTGCAACAAACTAGGTCTTAATGGGCTTTTGCTAATCACAGGTGAAAGGTCACTCTCATCTAGCAGTGCACCAAGCAATAAACATAACACATTGACATGACAGAGTAAGGGATTGATATTCAAATGCTGACATGGATTATATCAAGAATCAAAATATTTTAACTCAAGAGAAGATGTTATCAGTGCTGGTCACACAGCTTCCTTAGGACTATTTATAGGCTACAAAAAAATTACAAAATATACATATCCATATAGAAACATAGTAAAGACAATAAGTAACCTATGCCCTAATTTGTAGGTTAGAGATTACATATTAATTTAATAAAGATGCTAATAAAACCAGTCGCTGACAGGCCACAGTCCCAAATCCAAAGCAATAGGATCAGAGTTTTCTTTCTCTTTCCCATGCAGGTCCCTCCCGCAACTAGTTACGAGCAGGAAAACTTCTCTGCACGCTTTCCCTCAAGAACGGATCGCACTCACCTTCTCGGCAAAGTCGCATTGCTTCTCGGTTTCTCCCATATTCCTTGAAACTTTCTTCTAACGCTGTTCCTAAAACAAAACACACAAAAAAAAGCCACACGATCCCAACCCGCGCTGAAGTCGGAGGGCAGGGCAGGGCAGGGC
>VWZF01002930.1:1904-53409 GCA_013396755.1 Sclerurus mexicanus
CGGGGGGTTCCGGGGGGTTCCGTGGGGGCCCGGGGGGTTCCGTGGGGGCCGGGGGCGCGCCCCGGGCCAGCACGGCCCTCAGCCCCGGCAGCGGCAGCGCCGTGAGGCTGCAGAGCGGCCCCTGGCAAGGCCACGTGCGGTAGGGCGAGCGGGAGCGGCTCCAGTTATTTAGGAATTATTTAGGAATAAACTGTTCCTTGTGAGGGTGGGCAGGCCCTGGCACGGGGTGCCCAGAGGAGCTGTGGCTGCCCCTTCCCTGGAAGTGCCCAAGGCCGGCTTGGAGCAGCCTGGGCTGGTGGAAGGTGTCCCTGCCCATGGCAGGGAGCTGGAACTAAGTCATCTTTAGGGTCCCTTCCAACCCAAACCATCCCGTGGTTCCTTCAGGAATGCCCAGCCTTATTTGTGCTGTTAGGCACATCTCTCACATGTAGAACTTGGAAAATAAGTACTGGCTTGCAGTCTGTTGCCGATATGCTGCTGTCATATATAGCCCTTGCTGTGTTGTCTTAAAGCAGAAATAAAAATTGAGATGATGCTTACTAAACTGAACAGTATGTGGTTTGCAGATGTGTGCAGGTTTCCAGTAAGTAAACATCACTATTTATAGCGCTGAAAGCATAGGTGATATTTTTGGAAAATAGGTTAGTTTCGTATAATAAAGTGTATGCAGAGTTGTACAAAATGCAGGATTGCACAAAAGACAGATTTGCACAAGTAACTGCCTGAGTAACAGGGATACATTTGTACATAGTTATGCAGTGTAGAATGTGTTTAAATCAATGAGTAAATCAGGCAGTGGACAAGTACAGCTTCGAGACCTGGAAGTTCTTGTGATCAGTAGCCATTGTGAATGCGAACTACCTGTAGTCTGAAAATATCTTTTTTATCTTTTAAGCAACTAAAATGTAAGGTGTAGCGTGGTTATTAGCGTGTATATGTGAAAAGAATATCTGCTGGAGAAGAGCTATGGTGTTGTGTGCATTGCAAAACAAGGATGAGGGTCGCTTTTCAGGAAATACTGGGAATTCAGCCCTGGAAGGTTGGTGGGCTGATAGAATGGAATTGTAGAACACAAAAGCTTTACAGAAATAGCTTTTATGTTGTAGTAGCAAGGGGAGAAAACTTGGTATTGGAGGAGTAGAAGGTTGTTTACAGGTGCAACAGGTGTCTTAGGAAAAGGTTGAAATGGAATAACATTATAAGAAAAAATTTGTTTAGACTCAGGTAACTTTTCAGAAGATTAATGCTCTTGAGTTCAAGTTTCTGCACGTTATCCTGAGCAGAATGGCTCATATATCAGGAGGAAAACTGGGGGTACAGTGGTATCGATATTTAACCATCAGTGAAAGCAGTACAGGGAAGTTGTGTGTGCCTTTGTGTAGGTTCTGCCATCCTCAGGAAGGTGTGAGGATTGTCATAACTTCAGTATTGAACACTGTTTCTGTGCTCCCTCTTTAATATCGAGGGGTGACTGGAGGGCCTTGAAGAACTTACCATTCTCTATCATTTTGTATGGTGGTGTTTTGAAAGAAACTTCCTGTTACAGGAGTTTCCTATTTACTCTTTGGTTTAATTGAAGCATGTAAATGGGACAGCACTGGTCCTGTTGCTTGAATGTAAGTTTTTGGAGGTTTTGTTCCTTAGTATTCTTCCTTTGCCTCTTTAAATATACTCGTCTTCTTCTGCCTTTCATCCAGAATTTTAACTGACATCCTGCTTTGATCAAATACTACCTTAGTGAGAATTAAGGGGATATCCAGTTTTATAAATAGGTGAAGAACAAATTACCTCTTGGGAGTGCCCTGCTGTTTCTTATTGCCAGGATTACAGGAAGAGTTTTCTATAGTTGTGCCTGTTTATGTAAAACCTCAACAGAATTTACATGAGTTGCAGACAGGCAGCTAAACTGGTGAAACTGTCATCACATGACCTATTATGTATAGGCTTGAGGGGTTTCTTGTTAGTTGGTCATATATCATCCTTGTTTATAATTGATTTCCCAAATCAGTGCCTCTCAAAATTAGCCTTTTTTCCCCAGTGTATGGTCAAGAACCATGTTGACATTTGTTGGGGTGGCAGGCTTATTGGCGGCTCGTCTGTGGTCTCTGATAGTAGTTCATTACATATGAAGGATGAGGATGGACATCCAGCCTTCTTCTTGCTTCTCCTGAACCAAGATGAACACTGGATTGGGCCAATTAATTATAATTTAGGAACAAGGAAGCAGACCAAAAGATGAAAATAGGCAAAAGCAGAGTTGAGAGTACCACAGTATATGTTAGGGGAAAAGAAGCTATGTGTAAGGGGAAAAAAGGAGTAGGAGGGAGATGAGGAGGGGAAATAGAATCATAACAGGGAATAAAAGTTAAACCAAGATGCTTTGGCACCTCTTCCCTGTATCAGCCACCACCTTTCCTTCTCAGAACTCTCCTGACAAGGCTGAGAGTTCTGGTCATCCTGTAGGTAGATGTGGTCTCAGATAATTTCAGTGCAACAGTGGCTTGGCAGCGGGGTTTTTGGAAATTCTGAAATAAGTCCCCACTGGGACCGCTCAAATTCCTTTTCGATAATACCAGGTTTTGGAACTAAACTTGTGATAAGATTTCTGCCTCTTTATCCAGTGCTTTCAAAGGGTACATAAAACTTTGAGGTGGCAGATTGCTGAAGCTATACTTTTAAATATTAAAATTATGAAATTGCTTTTCTTCTGAAGTGTTTTTGTAGCCTGCCTGTATAAGTGTAACTTGTAGTTTTGCCTGTAGGAGATAGAAGGCGGTTTCTGAAGCAGAACTCCTCAGCTCCAAGTAAGAAGAAAACAAAAGCAGTATGATACCAACTTGGCAGAGTCGCTCTTGTGCAAAACAGCGTGGTAACCTTTTAGACTGGTGTGATGGAAATAAAAGCAGAAGTAGGGTAGTGAAACAAGCATTTTTAAATGTACGTGCAAGCATGAGTTGTCTCCTCTGATGCAGAGTGATGTAGCACACTGTTTTCCAGCTTATTTAAATCTGAAGACTGCTCAGTTTTTGCTCAGGCCCGTGGCTCACTATGTAGTTAGGCTTAGCAATGCAAAGCCTGCTTTTCTAAGTACTTTTTGTGATTTTAAGTCTAATTCATGCAATGCTTTCTGATAACTTCTGGCACTGCATTAAATTACAGTTTTGTGTGAGGATAGCCCTTCTCAGGATGTACTCTGTGGCAGTCATCAGATAAGAGCTTGAGGGTGCTGTGTGATTCTGCTCTGTGCTTCTTAGGTAGAATGTGATGTCATGTAGCTGAAGAACTCTGTGAAACTTAACATGTTGCACAGGAATTACATGTCTGAAATGTCCAGGGAAGAGAGAAACAAATCATTTTGAAACATAAAATAAGCCAAAGGGAAAATGCAGTGCAATTCAAATAAAAATAATAGTGTTGTTTTGAGAAGTGAGTGCATATGGAATATGTTGGAGAATAATGCCAGTAGTATATTTGACAGTGTCTTTGAAAGTTTTTTCTATCACGGTCCTCTCAACAAATGGGAGGAGCTGTGTTCCCTGCCTGCCGAGTTCGACTAAAATTTTGCTAACTTCTAGAACTGTGCAAACTATTTATTTAGGTGATTGTAACAATTATGTAAGTAAATGTTATATAACCATCCGTGCTTAAGTGTATCCAAACGGAGGTGCAGAGAAGAGGTAGAGTTAAAAATTCTGGTTAGAAATTCCCAGTTTTAAAAAATGGCCTCTTTTCAGGGGAGCCAAGAACAGTGTGCCCCTGCTGATACCCAGTTCATTTGTCGGAGCCTGCAGTGGTGGTGCCTGCTCTGAGCTCTGGCATGGCCCTTGGCACGTGATGTGCTTTTCTTGTTGCAGGGCCAGAATTTGCACAGATTGCTGGGCTGGGCTGGCCCGGGCTCCGGAGGAGCGCTGCCGGTGAGCCGCTGAGGGATGCTCGGAGGGGGCCCTGGCAGCCTGCTCCTGGCACCTGCGGGATGAGCTGAGCCCACAGAGCAGCAGGGCTGGACGGAGCCGTGCCTGCTCCAGAACAGGAAACCTGCTCTGGGGGGCTGGAGGAAGCCTGGCTGGAGGGGTGTCCGGGATATCGGGTGCCAGCACGTGCTGTCGGGCTGTTGTGTGACAAGTTTATGAAGCTGTTCCTGCAAGGTAGAGGGTGCATGTTCACAGAGAGCTTTAACTGTGTTTTGTCAGGGCTGCTTGGAGCTACCCTTACATCTCCTGGAACACTGAATTCAGAGGAGCTGCAAGTTTTAGATAAATATGTTTTGAGACTATAATAAGTCTTATATAAGGCTTATTATGTAAGCCATTAGAAATTTGCTTGGTCCCTTTCTACATGCGTAGTATTTTTGGAAGTGTTATCTTCTGTGCAGGACTATATCACTTAATTTTTTTTAAGCCCTTCTGAAGTGTGGGAGAATAGAGTGGAAAATCAGTATTACACACATTTTGGGTTATTATCTCGTTCCTAGAAACCATACAAGTTGTATTAGACAATCTGTTTCATATGAAAATTTGTTTACTGGTCTTGTCTTTTAGTTGAAAAGGTGTCTCAGCTGTGTGTCACATGGTAGTTGGGTGAGGAGTATTAAGATTCCCACTCCTGAGTGTAGGAAGTGCAAAGTAGCTAGAGTTAGGAAGAGCCATCAGGGCAAAAGACCAGGAAACTGCAGTAGAGGGGTAAAGGAAATGGGTGGGAATTGAGGAAATGCATTTTTTCTAAAATGTGAAATTGATTTAAAATCTAGCAACTAAACATTGAAACCTGTTGAGAAAATGTGCCTCTCAAAATAATAGATTATGGACAACAGCAGCTTTTACTACTATTGCTTACATTGTTTTTTCTGTTGAGTTATCTGAGGAATTACCGTGGTTCTGTATGATTTTTCACTCTCCCTTAAGTTTTAAGGTGTTTTTCTTTCCCATTTCCTCTTCATTGTACACTTGTAGCCTAAGTGCTTGCAATGAAGCTCTGAACAGTTGGGAAATTTGGTGTTCTCTCTATATCCCTAAATCAGGTCTGTTCAGAAGTACTTACGACTGTGTTGAAACCCCATTAACCCACTTTAAAGGTGTGATCAAGGTCCCAGGGCACATGCCAGCCCTAAAATTATGCCATGAAATAAGCAATTAACTTTGTTTAGCATTTAATCAAGCAGATAATTTTGGCTTGTTAAAACACCCAACTATGAGAGAGATCCTGCAGATACAATTAAAACCACTTTGCTTGGGTTCTGCAGAAAAAAAATAAATCCTTAGCATTACAGTTGTGAGGGAAAATTCCAGTTGTTAATCAGTGATACAAATAATGTGTAGTGTTTGCTGAGACTTGAATGCTCCCAATCCAAACTGAAGTTTAAGAAGCAGCTTTTTGAACCTGTGGTCCTGTTGTTTACATTGCTCAAACTGTTGCATTTATGTGAATGCTTAGTATGAATATTATTAACAGGATCAAAGATCATTAAAGCCTTTAGCCTATTGAATATTAGTTTTGGGAAGAGGTTAAGAAGTTTTGTAAATGGCAATCGGCTGTCGCTCATTTAATGGAAGTTTTCAAAAAACCACGTGCATCTGCATACATGACATTTTTCTTATTCATAGAATTTTAAGTTTTTTTCTTTTAAAAGCAGAACTAATTAAGCCTTCTTATGAATTTATGCTTCACTAATTTCCTGCTTTACAAACAGGTCATATTTTCTTTCCCATCCTTTCCCATATCCCAGCACTATCAGCTTCTTGCTCTGCCCACCATCTGTGGGCTGACAGATGTGTGGCTTATGCTGTGTGACCTATTCTGACCCAAGTATGGGCACATTTCGTAGCCAGAGTAGAAATAGCAAACCCATATTAGCTTGGGTCCCTCTCTTCTTCCAAATCTAAAGAAACTTCATACGTTTAACACATTTGCCTTTTGTCAAATATGATTAAAGTTGATAAGACGGATTTAGCCCAATCAGACCTCATTTTCTCTGTAAAGTTATGAAAATAGCTTGGTTTTCAGTTTGCAAACCCTCTCCATCACAATGTGAGCACTGTAGTGTGTTGCTGTAGTGTGTTTTTGAGTTTGGGATGCTGCATCAAAGCCTTTATGTATATTATTCTTCCACCTCATGGTTCTCTACTTCCTCCTTCCTCTCAGCAACCAGCAAAGTAGTTGGAGCCTATTAAATCTTAAATATGAGTTAACAGTCTCACATCATGTCTTTCTATTTGTGTCAAGGGGAATGGTGGCTAGTGATGAGGAACTTGATTAAAAAATTCTCAATAAAATAAATACCAGACTTTGAGTGGTAAGATATTGGAGAGTGATAGGATGACAAGGTTAAAAACTAAAGACAAAGCTTAAAAATTAACACCCCCGCTCCCCAGAAATAAAAAAAAAAACAAAACCCAACCTCAAACCCTAGGAAAAAAAATTCATATTTGTGCAAAGAAAAATTGAGTGCACTGTGGGTAAGGACAGTATCCTTCCTTCAGGTTGCCAGAAGCCTGTCTTTGTATGTGTTTGTGCTTTGGCTGTTCCTGCAGGGAGATATGGAAGTGTGCAACCAAAACATGGACCCAGGGTAGGGGATGGAGGAGGTGAGTTTTAAGACTCTCTCAGGTCTGGCTGCTGCCAGAGTGTTTGGTTTTAGGTGATGCTGGCAGGAATAGGTCAGGGGAGAGGGGAATGGAGGAAGCTTCACCACCGAGTTCTGTGTCTGCTCTGTGTGGAGTTAACCCAAACCCTTGAAACGTGAGTGCGAGGTGAGGGCCTGGGAGGTCATTCCCTTGGACCTGCTTGGGTCTCGGCAGCTCCTGCCACCAGCTCCTTTGCAGACTTGGTACGCCCTGGGGCGCTTTTAACACTCAGTTAAGGGTTATTCTGCAGGAGGGAGTCAAAGACTTGTCTGACGAAGGTCAGGTTTTTGTAACTGCGTGTGGCTTCAGTTCTCAGTCTGTTAATTCAGGGTGCCTGCAGAAGCAAGGTCATTCCGGGTGCGCACTGCAGTGAGTGGGGTGAAGTGCTGGGGGAGGCTGGAGAAGTGTTTTGGTGGGAGTAGGGAGCATGGAGCACCGTGGAGGGAGCTGCAGGTGAGAGAAAGTGCTGTGTGCACGTGGGTTTTTCTGGAAACCAAAATACCTTTTTTTACTCTGCTCTTGTAGCTGTTACTTAGTAGAGGTCCTGGGAAGGCTCTTGGTCCCAGCACACTAATGGCCTTATAAATTGGTGAGGCAAATGGAAACGCAAGGCTTCTGTCTAGAAACACCATGTTGATGCTTTCTAAATTGTAGTGTTTTGGCATTTTAAATAAAATATCCTTTTACTTTCACAGATTAAGCTGCCACCAATGATGGAAATCATAACAGCCGAGCAGCTGATGGAATACTTAGGTTGGTAATTACAATAAATGGCTTTCACTTGTATATTATACTTTATAGTGAGTGGTAATATAGAACTGTTTTATTTACTATTTTATTCAGCTTTACTTGAACTCCCGATCCAAGGAAACTACTTACAATGTTTGGTTATTCATGCTTTGCTTTGGTTGCTTTTAGAAATTTTGCGTACTGCTTTCCTAAGTGGTTAGTGTAGTGATGCAGTTGGGGTGGCTGAGTACGCCAACACATTGGTAGATTTAAACTTATTTATGTATTTTATATTGTCATTTTGTTATACTTGACAGAATGTAGTAAGTCAACTGCGTCTTTAATGATCTGCAGTAACTGTAATCCTTGGAAATTTGACTCAATTAAAATAACAGGAAAAACTAATGTAGTCATCATGGTGACTGGGGTCTCATTTGCAGGCTCTGCTGTGTTATATTCAGTGTTCAGCAGCTATTTCTAATCTGACAGGGCTGCAACTTCAATATTCCTGACGATCCAGGTGTTAAAAGGGCAGTTGTAATAGTACTCAAGCTTCATGTATCACAGTTCTTTCTCTTTGTAGCCTAGCAAATATAAAACGTTTGAACTTAATAGACTAGGTTTGATTTTTCCTAAGCAGGAGAAAAAAGCCTTGCTGTATTTTCTTTCTTTCTTTTTGCTTGTAAAGAATGTAGCTTTTTCTTTTCAGAGTCGAGTCCCTGAAACTTCTGCTGGAATAAAAAAGTTAACTACGTAATTAAAAAAGAGAAAGCCCTGAATCTAAACATTTCCTGCAATTTTGTTGATAGAATAATCCTGTCTGAAGTCACTGAACAATTCTAGTTAGCTAAATGTGTGTATTTTCTTGAAGGCATATATTAGCCTCTGGAATTATCATATTGAATGGAATAATGAAATTATGTGCTCAAATTGTTTAGGTTCCTATTCATTGAACAGGATTAGCAGTTGCTTAATGGTTCTTCTTCAGCTGAAATAAAACCCAAAACCAAAACAACAGAAGACTTCAACCACACTTTACCACTTAAAAGATTATAAATTAGGAAAGCTATAATGGTATTTTTTGTTCAGTAGAAACATTTTAGTAGTGGAGCAAGGGAATAAATAGAAAAAACATTGAAATGAAATGTGGAAGATTAGTATACTAGTCTCTAAAGATGTTGTAAAGCTTGAACCCCAGTGTGTTGGTTAATTAATTCATTACCTTTGTGTTCTAGACAAAGATGGAATGCAGGCGTTGTGGTTTAACCCCAGCCAGCAGTCACTCCCCCACCAGTAGGATCAGGGAGAGAGAAGGGTAAAAGCCAGAAAACTTGTGGGTTGAGATAAAGACAGTTTAATAGGGAAAGCAAAGCAAAACTAGGAATTAATTCACTGCTTCTCATGGGCAGGAAGGTGTTCAGCCTCTCCAGGAGAGCAGGGCCTGGCCATGTGTAATGGTGACTTGGGAAGACAAATGTCATCACTCCAAATGTCCCCTCTGACTCCTTTTTCCCCCCACTTTATGTACTGATCATGATGCCATATGGTCTGGAGTATCGCTTTGGTTGGTTGGGGTCACCTGTCCTGCCTGTGTCTTCTCCCAAGCTTCCATGAATTCCCAACTTCCCTGCCAGTGTGTCAGTAGGAGAAGCAGGAAGGGCCTTGGCTCTGTGCAAGTAACTGCTCAGCAATAGCACAAACATCTCTATTGACATCACTGGCTTCAGAGCAAATCCTAAACAGCCCCATTCCAGCCACGGGGAGGAATGTTAAAAACCAGCAGGACAAGTTCTGTAGAGTTATTGGGGTATGAAACATATGCCAAAACATTCATAGGATAAATGGTTGCCTTTTTAGATCGTTAGTAAATGACATGTTGTACTATGAATAGTTTGACCTTTTTATGGTTTTAAGTTGAGGTACAGAGGGAGGCAAATTTCTGAATAATTAAGAGATTAGTATGATACCTCAAGGGATTATGGAATGCTGCTTTGGTAACAATCTTGGCCATTTGAGTTATTTTCTTTATTTTATTATGGTTTTTATACCCATATTTATGCCATAATTATGGTTCAGGTTATGAAATAATGTGGTCTCATTGATTTGGTTGAACATTTCAGTGGTGGTCTTTATTATCAGCTTCATTCAGAAGTGTTCACGGAACTGTTGAAGCTTTGAGTGTGCAATAAATTTAATTTTATTTTTGGTTTTTTTTAGGAGACTATATTCTTGACGCAAAACCTAAAGAGATATCTGAAATTCAGCGACTTAATTATGAGCAGGTAAGGAGCTACTCCTAAAACAGTCTCTTATGTCTGAGGAAACTAAAACTCTTTCTCACCTAGGATTTATCACTTGTTAAAAACCAGAAACATATAAACCATTGCTCGTAGTTTCTTTTTTTTCCTGGGCTTGATGTATAGTATTTATATAAACTACTTATTAGTGAAGAAAAATACAGATCTGTTAAGACAGGAATTGATGGGGATTTTGCCTTATGAGTGCAATGGAAGAATTTGGGTTTTATTGAGGAACCGTAACACAAAGGTACAAATGAAAATATATAACAAGGTGGTTGCTTTTTGAAGTCTTCTGTTACACATCCTGCAGTGTTCCATGTTCTGTGGTGCCTGCTGTAGGGTTTCTCTGAGGGTGTCAACTGAGCAAGAGAAAAGTCTCTGTTCTTAGTAGTGATGGACAAAAAGAGGTTATTTCCGTGTTATGAAAGGCAATATTATTTGCACTGACCACTGTTGATTATCAGGGAAGTCTTTCTATGCTAAAGATGATGCTGTTAGTTTAAAAACTGTTGATGCAGCATATACTGTCTTGGAGCAAGTTTTTCAAGCCCTGTCTGTAGTCGTGGCTGGTTTTTGGTTACTCATGGAAAAGTGGTTTGAGTTTTTTATAGGTTTTAGGTTTCAAGCTAGTTCTATTATACTGTTAGGTCATTTTGTTCTTGCTCTCATTCAGTGTTGAAAACCAGATTGAGTAATTTTATTGAGTAATGTCAAATTATAGGAATTACTTTTGTAGTAACAAAATTGGCTATTTTTCCCCACACTTTTGTGCTGTAGAAGGTTTATAGCTATAATCAACATATAGGAAGATGATGGAAACTATATGCCTAGTGCAACCTCTGTAGCTTTTTTGTGCTCAAATATATGGGTTTACTACATAAATGTCACATGCCTTAAATATTTCCGCTGATTTTAAAGAAGCCTTCTGTTCTGGGAATCTTCCAAGCTGTTTTGAAGGTGCAGAAATAGCTAAGGTGGAAATGATACTGTTGAAATTGTAGTGAGAAATTTCTGTGGTTTTCTGGTCAGTTTGATGTAATTCTGCTTCATTTGCAGAGTAAACATTACAAAATAAATGCATCTATTGTCTGTAGATGTATGATCTGAATTTGTGGGTGACTAGTGCTGTCTTACCATAGACTTCCTATTCTTCTAGCAGAGTAAGAGCAGAGCAAAAACACCTCTGGGTGGGTTTGGGGTTTTTTCATGCTTGGTGTCTGGTCCCTACTAATGACCTGCACTTGTTAAGGTGTTCTGGTTTGCTATTATTACACTAAAAACTTTTTATAAAAAGTTTGAGCTAGCATTGAGAATCACTTACAAGTCTTGCTGAATTCTAGATCTCGTGACAGCAAAATTACTAGTGGGATGAAGCACCGTGTAGTGAAGTAGCTGGTACCAGCCCTGCCGGAACAACGCAGTTAAAGGGCTGCAGGCAGTAACACTCTCACTCACTGGAGCTGTGCTCAGGTGCAGGCGCTGGATCAGAGAACAGCAGAGGCAGCTGTCTCTGACCAGCAGTGGGTTTGGTCTCTGAATCTTTTCTGACTCCATCTCCTGTCCAAACTGTATTTCTGGGTTTTCTCATGGGGTTTTTTCCCATTGTTGCAAGCCTGAATTCCTCTTAAGCAACGCAATGTTGCAAAACCCCAAACAAACAAAAAACAACAAGTGCCTCAGTTTCCCCAAATATTTGCACATACTTTCTAATCATACTCTTTGTGGGCTCTTCTCACTTGGTGGAAAATCCTTTTTCCTGCATGTCAGGAAATTTTCTTGTCTGTTCAAGTGCTTCAAAAACCACTTTTTCTTTGATTGATCTTTGCTTTGTGTGTTTGGCTGTTCATAGCTTGGTAATTCTCCTTAGGATTCCATTGGGATCAATGCTATAAGTGCTACTTTCATGACTTGTTTCTACAGTAGAACCTACAGTCCATTTAAAGGTGTGCCCAAAATAAGATAGCAAACTTTCCTTACGAAACAGAAAGATCAGAGTCTTAACTGTTCATCACTGAACTCTGAAATTAGAGTTGGCTGGTAGGTCTGTGTAGATCTTTGTTTTGTTCAGTCCTTGTGTAGTGGCAATTTCTTCAGCTTGACTTACAAGGCAGGACTTAAAAGGGCAGAAGAAACCTCAAGAAAAGCCCCTTTGAGCTTCCCTTATAATTTAGTTTTCTTGCAAACATTTGGCTTGTAGCTACGGGAAACAGAACTAAAACCAATAGCAGCTGCCTAAAAGCAGCTTATGGGTGTAGAAGAAACAGTCAGATACAGGTGATTGGAGGGAGAGTTCTTATTTTTCAGATACCTTCTGGCACAGTGAGAAAGAATAATGTGAATATGCGTTGAAATGGTTGCGTGGGGGATTTCCCCTTCTGTAAATTCTTTTTTGGAGTGCTGAATTGATGAATTCTAAATATTGAAGGGTTGCGAGAGTAACCACCAAGTGTACAAAACTCTGTTTGGTCATCTGTTTTCTTTCTGTCTGCTGTCAGAACATGAGTGATGCAATGGCAATTCTACATAAGTTGCAGACGGGGCTGGATGTCAATGTGAAGTTCACAGGTGTCCGAGTGTTCGAGTACACACCCGAATGCATAGTGTTTGATCTTCTGGATATCCCCTTGTACCATGGGTGGTTGGTGGATCCTCAGGTAAGTCACTGGTTTTAATCATACAGACAGAATGTAAGTTGTTCCGAATGTTACTCGTGGGAGGGGAATGTTTCAGGATTTTAACGAGTCAATAATCATTATGGTAATGTATTTTTTAAATCTAGTGAGAAAAACTGAGTGAAAACTGGATGTGTTTTTTAGTGCAGGAACTTAGCAGAGCCTGAGTCTGTAGTCAAACTACTTTAAAAGCCTTCTGTGAGTCTGTAAATGAAAATTGTTTTTCTGAGGGAGATAAGTTGCCAAATCCAGTGTCTCAGTCATTTTTGAAAGCTTATTAGAGAACACTTGGAAGGAGTGCAAGGTTACTTTCCTCCTTTCTTTAATTCTGATTTACTAGTCACTGCTTTTGAGAAATGGGGATGGTGGAATGGATTGGGGGGAACTGCATCTTTAACAAACATGTAATTTATTTTTAGTTATATTATTTAATAAACAGGAAAGTAGTACTGTTTACTTACTGGTGAGTTTGGCTGCAATAATATGCCCCAATTTGTTTTCTTTGCATGCCTTGTTGGTGAGAGTTGGTGTTCTCTCACTCCCTGGAGTTCCCCCTGGCCCCACTGATCCATCTGATGCCCTGTTCTCTCCTCCATCTGCTTTCAAAACAGCTTTTGGTGCTCAGGCTTTAAGGATTTTAAAGTGGGACCTGAGACAGCAAAACACTGTGGGCTAAAACTTTTTGGTCTAGTATTTTTAAGGGGATAACATCCTCTCTTTGAACTCTTTCTTTCTTATGAATAATTGCCACAGGCTTGCAGGTTGTTCTGTCCTTCTCATAGGCAGTTTCTGTTTTGTGTGCTGTTCCTTCCTGCTCCAGGTTGCTGACATAGTAAAAGCAGTTGGTAACTGCAGTTACAATCAGCTGGTGGAGAAGATTATTTCCTGTAAACAGTCAGACAACAGTGAACTGGTTAGTGAAGGTGGGTAACATTTGTTTATGCTTTTTTGAAGTACCCTAACAAAAACAAGTTATGTATTTTTCATATGGGTCTTGCTGTGTAGATATACAAGTGTGAAGAGCTGCCTTCTGTCTGCTGAGCTTCTTTCCCCAGGCTGGCAGACAGCACTGTGCTTGTCTTCTAAACTTCTCTGCTGCAGTTTCTGAAACAAGAGTCCAGGTGCATTCTCTTCATCTATTCAATATGCTTCTTCAAAAGCAGGAGAGAACTTCCTTTTCTGAAAAGGTGATATGGGCAGCACTCAGGTTTCAGCTCAGCTCTGTATTATCTCCTAGAATTAGAATATGAATTATATACTACATGATGACAAAGAAAAAAATCAGTAATATTAGAAGTGGATGCAGCACTTCAGAACATGAGAGGGTTCTCTACAATGCTGTGTGGTTGGAACTTCCAGCTTGTTTTCCCCTCTCTGAATGTTCCCTTCGATTTGTGGCAGTATGGGGGCGTATTAGTGGGGGCAGACAGGAAAAATACTGCTGTTGTAGCCAGGCTTTATATTTGCAAGTGTGTAATAGACACACATAACATTCTGTATTGCTCTCGTAGGGTTTGTAGCTGAGCAATTTCTCAATAACACAGCGACACAATTGACGTACCATGGACTCTGCGAGTTGACTTCAGCTGTCCAGGAGGGAGAGCTTTGTGTGTTCTTCAGGAACAACCATTTTAGCACCATGACCAAATACAAGGTATGTGCAACGTTTTTGTCTTTACCCTTGTGTTTTGTGTACTCATTTCAAAGCAGGTCTTGGTTTTCCACCGTCTTGGAATAGAAACAGATTCTAGTTTGTTATATGTAAATGTGTTTTGCAGGGAAGGTAAGGTCTGTAGCAAATGTTCCTTATGAATTATTGATTACAGTGTTTTAGATATCAGGATCCATTATTACTTTAAATCTTCTTGTAGTGCTTTGCTTTATGTTCAGTTTGCTTCCTGTGTTAACTCTTTGTGGTTATGTGTCATGACATACACTTCTTACTTGGCTTAAATTTACTGGCAGTTTGTGATTTTCAATGATAAGGTTAATTTATTTAATTAAGTTTACAGTTATCTGTGGAGCATCTTCATCCTAAAACAACTTTGCCTTTACTAAGATGACAGTGTATGAATTTTTACCTTTCTATAGAATTCTTGAAATTATATTTTACTTGTTATTTAATAAGACTTTAATTTCATGTATGCTTGTATTTGTGAATAGTGGTAATAAAAGCAAAAAATAGAGGTGTGTGACATGCAAAAAAGTCAAGGCCCACTGTTTTTGCCATCTGTTATATGTGATGTCATATTCCTCATGTGGATGGCACTTTGTCACTTGTCACTGCTAGTCCTTATTTATCCCTCTGTTAATCTTGACTGTCGATCCTTATCTCTGGCATTTTGAATAACTACTTATAAGCTGAGCTAAAGGTCTGAACAGCCCTGATAAATAATGATTAACTCTACAAGCAGGTAACAAATCTGGTTTTCTAATAGCTTCTTGGAGCACATCTGAGATCTGTTTTGAATTTTTGTACAATGCCACTCTCTTAAAGCAGTAGGGCAGGTAAAAGGAGCTTTCTCCTCCCTTCCTCCATTTAAAAAGCCAAAAACTATGAAATGTGTCTGTTTATGGTCAAACATTATACTTCCTGCTGCAGCTCATTTAAATCATAATTTCAAGGATAGTTTTGCTTCTCTCCATTTCGCCAAATTTAGCTTTTGCAGGAGCTGGCAGGAGCTTGTGACTCAAGCCTGCACATTGTTTTATGCTTGCTTTCATTACAGGGATGGGGGGCACAACCCCAACCTCAAAGTAGTTTGGTTTTAGAAAAGAAAATACTGAATCAAAGTACGACTCTACTTTCTGCATACAAAATGGTGCCTAGAGGTGCAGGATAGCTTTTTTATTTCATTTAAAGGATATTCCAGCTAAAATATTTTAATCCTCCTGGAAATCGTGCATTTTTGTCTTATTATTAGAACTTCCAAAATCTAAAGTATTCATGTTAAATACAGTCAATGAGTATCACTTTGACCTTGTGGATTATAAATAGAGATTGTTTTTGTAAGATGTAGACTGTTTGTAGTCTTCTGCAACCCAGTATTTAGATTAAAGGCCAAAACCTGCTGTGTTTGTGCTTTATCATCCTCATACTTGTAAACATGTACTTCTCAGTTGAGATCCTTTTTCCTTAAATGAAATGCAACACTTCATAGAGTTAATAATACAGAAGAGGTTAAGGCAGTGAGTATCTGTGTCTGAATTTTACCTGTTACAACTAAATCCAGATGCTAAGAAATACTGAGTTAAAATATTTGAAAACCAGTATTACTTGTTTGTGTATTTAAGGTTTAGTGCTGCTAAGTCCCAGTGATTTTAATCTTGTCCATTTTGAGAAGTCTTAGAATTCTGAAATGGGAAGTTTTGAAATATGGGCTGTTATTCTTGTTTTTCATAGTCTTTTTGGTGGCCTCACTTGCAGCTACTGTTTAATTTCCGTGTTATCTTTAAACTTACACCATGCCCTCTCAATGCTATTTAGATTGTAAAAGGTAGTTTTTTTAGTTTTACAGATTTTCTTTGTCCTTCTGCATAGGGTCAGCTCTACCTGCTGGTGACAGACCAGGGCTTTCTTACAGAAGAGAAGGTTGTGTGGGAAAGCTTACACAACGTGGATGGAGATGGGAATTTCTGTGATTCTGAGTTCCACCTGCGGCCTCCATCAGACCCTGAAACAGTCTACAGAGGGCAGCAGGATCAGATAGATCAGGTACTGCCTTTCTGCTGTATTTTGCTGTTTGCTTGTGACTGTATATAACAATTAGTACTTATTTTAGTCATATATATGTATAATCATGCAGATGTGTGTGTGTACGTGCATATGTGGGACTATTAAAAATCCTTTAGATAATGAAGTTGGGGTTTCTCTACAGTGCTACTTGAAGGTATTAATATGGGTTTCGAGGGAGGAAAATTAAGACCAACTGAATAGTTTGGAAAATGATTTTAATCTCTTGGAATCCACTTCTGCAAAGAACTTGCTCAGGTGAAATGTCACACCTGTCTTGTATATGGAAACAGAAGCAGACTGTGGAATTTGTCCTCCAGAACAAGCTCATTTCAGCTCATTAATATGGTAGTAACTGAACTTTGCTTTCTGATGGCCACTGGCTGAATGTAGGACAAAACCCCCAGCAAACTGTGTGTCGTGGTGGGTGTTTGTTACTCTTGATAAGGGTTTACAGAAGGCATGTCTGAGGTGGGGCTGGGTTGTACCAGTTAATGCATAAGTTCATAGCAAGGTCAAGCTCCCTGGAAGTCTTACATTCTGGACAATTATAATTATCACCATTAATGTTTTTTAAATACTGGGGGAAAAACTGAATAATATGCTTATTGATAAATTCAAGCACTGCATCTCTCTTGCCGAATAAAAGTCTGGGAGGGATAACAGGGCTAGTAATACTTTAAGTTGCTGTTTGGTTATATGCAAAACTACACTTTGATTATTTTCTCATCTGTTGAGAAGTTGGTGTTACGTATATATTCCCAACATTGTGCAGTGGAGTGGGACATAGTCTATCAAGCATAATCAGAGTGTTAATTAGAAAGAGAAGATTACAAAGCGACAGCTTCAGAGTGTGCTGCCTAGAAGTGGCACGAGCTGGCACTCTGTCCTTTGCTGCTGTCCAGCTAATGGTTTAAACCTGAAAGCAAATTCTCTGAATTAGCTCTTGTGTTTCTGTGCGGTGACGTGGGTGCTGTGAAAGCAGATAGCAAAGCAGCTGTTGTCAGCCTGTCCGCAGCTGAGGTTCTGGACAGGTTCTGAAACAAGGCCTGCCTTCCCTTGGAAGAGAAGGCTGGGAGAAAAGGGGTGGTACTGTGTAGCAGCACAGGCTGAAAATTCCACTTCATGTGACCTGACTCTCTTCTGTGTGAAAGAGCATTAATGAACAAGTTTACTGTTTAGGATTATCTGATGGCATTGTCTCTACAACAAGAGCAGCAAAATCAAGAGATTAACTGGGAACAGATCCCAGAAGGAATCAGTGACCTAGAGCTAGCCAAGAAGCTCCAGGAGGAGGAGGACAGGAGAGCTTCTCAGTACTATCAGGAACAAGAACAAGCAGCTGCTCAGGTCCAGGTAAGAAAACAGCAGTGCAGAATGTGATCGTGAATTTTGGAGAGGATGAACTTAATTGCATCGACACAATGTGTGTTTGCCCATGTTTCAGCCTGGTACAGCAAATGGTGAGGTGAATACAGGAGTCTTTAGAAATACGCTGTAATTGTTGCAGGATGCATGTAGCTAGGGCAGTTGCTGGCACCTAAATACTTTAAAGCTGGCCTAACCTTCTCAACAAGGGTTTCATTCGTACCATTGAAGTTGGAATGAGTTAATGTGTAAGGTGACAAAGATGGTATTGGCTAGTATTTTACATTCCTTGCAAAAGAGCATTCAAATAAGAATTTGTGTCTTTGTCTTGCAGAAGTCTGTTGCTGGACATTTTTAGGTGATTCTGTCTATGATACCACGTGAATCTATTCAGTCATTTCAAATTAGGCAATTAACAGTTTCTCCCAGTACACCTTTTCTCTCTCATACCCCTACGCACTTGATTTCAAAATGCTTTGAAAATGGGATTCATGCACATGCATAAACAGAAATGCAATTTAACTCAGTCTTCTATGCAAGAGGCAGTGTTCAAGTTGGTGTTCTGGATTCAGGGAGTTCTTAACTACTGAAGACTTTTAGAACTGCTTTTATTTACAAACATGTAACAAACCGTGTATGAAGGCTGAAGCTTTGGCCTGAAGCAATTCAGAACCATTATCTGATGTTTGATAAGCACGAAACAAGAATTTTGACAGTTAAAAATTGTGTTATTTCCCCTGCTTGTTGCTTTAATAGAACCATGTGTCTTAGCTGCTGCCAAGACACAGCTTCACCACTGCTGGCTGAAAAAAGGTAGGAAGCACTGAAGAACCTGTTTAACAGGTTGCTGTTCGTTTGCAGCTATGAATGGATAACAGTTGGAATAGATGATGAATTAACAAAACTTACGTTGCCTTTGTACACCAACCCCCTTGCCAAGTTCTTAACAAGCTTCTAGTCACAAAAAGCTGCTGTTTTGCCATATCTCGCTGTCAAACCCAACACTTTGACTCTGCAAATTCTGAAATGTGGATTATGTTCTTAGAAAGGAAACTAGGAAAAAATTCCAGTACAGTAACACAGAAGTGCCAGAAAATGCTTGAAGCCATGTTTTATTATTGAAACAACATCTGAGTATGTGGACACAACAGAAGGGACACACAGGCCTTGAAATGTCTTTGCAGCCAACTTCATTCTTTAGAAATCAGCAATTTTGGGGGGGTTCTGGAGTGTTTATACAAAAAGCTCCTACCCGAATTCCGCTTTGCATAATATTTAAACTTCTGTTTGTGAACTCGGACACGCAGCAACACTTGAGACTGTCTCTGCAGTGGAGTTGTGTTCATTCAGGGCTTTATGTTTGCCACACAGCAGGTGCAAGGTGCCGCCTCTCCAGCCAGCGGGAGACAATCCGGGAGCACCGAACGCAAACGGAAAGAGCCTCGGGAGAAGGAGAGGGAAAAGGAGAAGAACAGCTGTGTCCTCTTGTAAGAGCCAAGGGATTGAGTCTGGAGCCAAGGGCATGTCCTCAGAAGCAAAACCAAGGAGTACAAAGGAAGACAAACCTGTTACACGCCGCCTGTGCCTGATTCCCCCCTGGATTCTGTTCACGTTCCGAGAGGATGGATGACTTTGTCACGATCATAGAGACTTCCTCCAAAGTCGGAGCGCGTGCCGCTCGAGATGGAGCTCCAAACCGCAGTGGGACGCGGCTGTGCTTTGAGTTAGTCCTAAGAAATACTGCACCTTGTAGCTGAACACACCAGTCATGGCAAGTCCTGTGTCACAGTGACATCCATTACTCGTTACGTCAGTTAGGAAGCTGTCTTACCTCCTGCTCTAAACAAAGGAAGGTCATTCATTTTGTGCAAGGCTTTCTCCTCAAGTCCGTACACGAGCACAAGAGTTCCGTGTTACTTCCATGGTATGAAGCTGTACCTTAGGCTGGGTATGGTCTTCATGACACGAGAGCCCAAATAACAGCTGGGCACTGCCTCCTCAGTGTGTCCAGATTCCTTTGCTCCTGGATCTGGTCTGTTCTTTTTTTGAACCCAGATTTATACTGTGTTACTGCTCTCGCTGCACCTCCTGGCCAGCTTTCTTGCCCCAAGAATATGTGACTTGATAGGCATCATACAGAAATTGTCATTAAAAAATGGGGCATTTATTAATAAGCAAGATGAATATTGTTTGCTTTTCTTGCAATTACAAACTGGGTATGGCAACTCAGATGTTATCAGGGTTAAACAAGTAATTTTATAGGTAACTTCTTTTTCTTTTATTATTTTTTCTCTTGTAGGTAAACTGGACCAGATAAGCTTTTATTTATTGACCTCTCCGTATGGTAGATGAATGATGAGAGGAACTAAGGTCTATAATAATCATTATATTCTATATAAGAATGCAGAGTTAAAATAACTAACTATCTGCCTTTTTTCCAGTATACCTTGAACTTTAACATGACGTTAACGTGTCCACTTGTGTATTTAAGCAAGTGTACTGTAGTTAAAACCACACTTTTTTTGTTTGTTTTATAAATCATGTATTCTTAAAAAAAAAGCACACTTCTGAAGGGTGAGGGAGGAGTGAAGCTGCTCTCTCAGATGGGTTGGAAGGTGGTCAGGTGTAATATTTTGGTTTTTTAAATCACTAATTTAGAGTTTTTGGAAACCAGATTTTTCTAATTTATGGGAACCAAATAAACATGTTGTGTCTTGTAGTATTTATAGAACGCAGAAACAGAACACTCGGTGAATTTTGAGGGAACCACAAATCTTCCTCCGCTTCCATGAAATCTGTGACAATTACCTTCTTGCTGAACCTTTTGATAAGAGTTTCTATTTAGCGATTTGTAGCTACTTTTGAAAAAGGCTGCTTCTCCTGGCCAAGTTGTGTTCATGCTCTAAGCCTTAGCACTGATCCACAGGAGCCTGGGAAGGCTGAGGCAGCCAGGTGGGATGTGACATTCCTGCTCTCAGGGCTTTGGAGGTGGCACTCGGGAGAGGGTGTCTCATGCAAGTCCACCGGGGAAAAGCTGGGTTAGAATTACTTCAGGCAGACTTGCTGCAGTGATGGCAACCAGTCATCACAGAGATCTGTTACCAGCCTAGGGTGAAAACTAGATTAAGGAAGAATGTCTTACTAACTAAAGGGCCAATTTTTATCACTTTTCTTCCATGCCTTTTCCTCTTTCGTTGTGGGTTTTTTCACTTTTGTTACAATTTCCCTTTTATAATGATGAAGTAATGAACAGTAGGAGGTCTCTAATACGTAAACTGTAAGTTTTAAAATATTTCTTCTCTAGAAAAGTCACACCCAGAAAAGTTATTTTAATACTTAATGTATGCAGTTCAGATCATTTTCTATGTCAAAGCAAAGGGTGATAGCAGCCTAACTTCTTCAAACCAGTTAACGATGGAGGATTACCAACATGACTTAGCTATTTTAAGCAGATCAGAAACTATTCCAGTAGTGTCAATAACAGAGACTTTTAAGCCAGAATGTTGTTTAAGAACATTCTGTTACTATGATTTTTCCAAATTTGTGTATTTACATTTATTTATTGACCTTGAAAAATAAATATGTCAAGCTAAGTGTTTGTTATTATTTTCAGTGACAGTATTGCCACTTTAGACTCCTTTTGGAACAAATCCAGCTGTTGTGGCTGTGGAATCTCTCTGTTTGCCCGAGATACTCGCTCACATCAGAAGAATTCATGTAATAGTTCCATGTTCAGACAGATGTGCCTGAAGCCCAGTAGACTGCAGTTACAGGAATTACTGCCACGTGGTCACAGAGGAAGAAGAGTTAAATGCAATGCTCATGCTGAACTTGGGACTCCCAGAGAATCTCTCTTTCTGTGAAGGAGTGAAGGGTTTCAGGGTGTTTGAGATGGCAGGCATGCTATGGAAACAGCCTTCTGTTAATATCCTTTTATCTTTACAGGTCTTGAAACTTTGGGGAAAAGGTAAAGAATTCCTGAAATCTAGGGCATTGCTCTGCACAAGTTGAACATGTTAGTAGCAAGACTTAGAAGCAGATGAGCTTCCTAATAATCCAAAATTAAATACATGTGGAAGTTTCATTTATGCCCTGCTGGGACCAACAATGTCACAGTTGGTGTCTGTGACAGTATCTGAGGATCAGCAAAACTGAACAGAATTGCTTTTACCTGTCCAAGAGTCAGCTTGGAAAACAAATATTGCACAAGATAGTCATGAAGTCACCAGAAGGACAGTACCTACTTCTGACTGTTTACTTCATTTGCCTTTTTTTTTTTCAAGCTCATGTTCTGGCAGAAGGGTACAGATTTATACCTTAAATCTGTTTATACACTTTAGCATGCACCTGCTCCAAATACCTACATAATATATATGAAAGTGTCCAGAAAAGTAGACTAGAACTTGTTTTCCACTAGGTAACAGCTAGCACAGAAAACAGAATCATAGAATTTTTGTTGTTGCATTGTAGTTGTGACATATAAAAAGCTACATACAAGTGTATTCTTGAAATTAGCAAAAAACCTCAGCACTGCCGTAGAGATAAATGTTTTTATAAGGCACTTTGTAAAGGCTCCAGTGCACCACTTTCCTTGTGACACTCGTGGACTCTGCAACCCAAGAAAGCAGATCCAGAGGATGAAACTTCCCTTGGACACAATGCCACCTGTATTTTGTAGCTGTCCCTGCAGGTAACAGAGCAAGGCCTGTGTTCAGGGGGCTCTGCAGGGCTCTGGCCCTGCTGTGAGCACAGCCTTGCCAGCCCCTCTCTGGCTCATCTGTCTCACGTCACTGTCGTGTTTCTTCAGACTTGTACACGCAAAAGATTTCCCAGTATGTAATAAAAGGCAATCTGAGTTCTTGAAATGGAATCTTGTTGTGCACTGGGCAGGAAATACTCGAGTAGAAGGTGAAGCTGATGTACTTTTAACTGAACCCTTCTTCTTTCCTTTCCAAAGTTAGCCCATTGCTTGGATCAGCTCTTGGCATTAGGATGCTTATTAGAGAATCTGGACAAACTGCATCCTTAAATACAACAGACTGAACTAGGAGCTGCTTTATTTTATGTAGAAGTAGACTTTTTAAAGGTTCTGAGCTTGAACAGCAGGTGACGCAGGAAATGCACATTAATAGGTGCAGCATCCTCATTAGAAAGCGCAGTCGAGACAGGCATAAATAACAAGCTGGAGGTTGGCTGCAGTATAGTGTTCACATTTCTTCCATCTGTTCTGGGATGAACAGGACCTTGGGAACAGGAAACGCGCTGGAAAACGTTCCTTCAGTCCAGTGACAGCAAATGCCACGTGCAAGGACCGAAAACAGCGGGTTGTGTTCTGATGAGTGCACGTCCTTTGGTTACTAAGCACAACCAGCACTAGACTGTCAGTGCTGAGGGAGGGACGCTGTCACACCGATTCTCTCACCCAGAGCTCTCTCTGGTGTGCAGTGCTCACAGCTTCGTGTTCTCACTGTTGGGCAGAAAAGCAATGCGCTGCAGCTCAGCTGTCACCCGCTTTGATGGCGAGGAAGGGCCACAGGGAAATGCTGAGGAGGAAGGAGAAGCTGGAACATAAAAATCTCTGTGCTACCTCTTGAGACTGTTTAGGGATTTGTCCTTAATTTTGCTGTTCTTTTGGACACAAATAGCTGTGGCACAGCTTGCAGGGGCCAGATTTTCTCACCTAGGTAATGCCCAGCATGCTCATTTCCGAGTAGGTTGGCACTGCGCGCGCTGCCCTTCGCTCTTACCGTGCTTCAAAGTCAAGATGAGCTGTTCTGACCCTCTGATAACATATTTTTATTAAATGTCAGCTGCCTGCTGTCCAGTTTTGGTGTCGGCTCCTCTCACTCTGAGCTCTCTTCACCAGGGTCGGCTCTAGAAAACTTGTTTGAACCTGCCTTCATCATTCCTTCTCTGGTTTCTGGGACTACTTGTGTTCATGGTGAAGCTTCATGTGCTGAAATGGGCAACTCCTTGTTTTTCAGGGTTAAAACCTTTAACAGCTCTCTAGTTAATTATCTTTAGAAGGTCAAAATCCTGTGTTTGCCTCTACTGGGCAGCATACAAAAACCTCCACCAACCTAGTGCCAGTTTGGGGAATCTGTAGGGAAGGACTGAGATGAAGTTTCAGCACTCAAAGGTTTGCCAGCTTGGTGTGAACAGCATCCTTGCACGTAATGTGTTGGAACGAGCTGCTGCAAACACGGGCAGCTGATGCTCTCAGTGTCACTCTGATCACTGAAGTGCTCCCACCACAGCCCACAGGTGCTTTCAGGGGCTGCTGGTGTCTCTGCAGTGAGTGGGGCCAAAAGGGAAGGAAATGGGATTGTTGGGAATAGTCAAACACTAAGCCAAATGTACATAATCCCAGGGGTGCACAGGGACACGAACTCAGCCAAGTTCTGTTATTGTTTTATAATTGCTCTGTTGAACTGTCCTTCAGTGCTGACCCAATTTCAATTTTAGGGCCCATCCAGATCAAGTGAAACAAGCGCAGGGAGTGACCCACCAGTGTCTCATGAGCCCAGGCCTTCAGCTCAGACAAAGTGAGGTTCTCCATCACAGAGCTGGGTGAGAAATAACGTGCTGTTTATTCTGTCTCCAAGTTCACGTCCTCTTTCCTTGTTGAAGCCATGGGTAAAACTTGCACAGGCTTTTGGAGTTTAAACTTCAGCTGCAGCTTTTCAAAGTTAAGATTATGCCAAGCAGTTTTGAAAATTTCACCTTAGTTTAGCGTTTTTTGGTATTTTTCTAAGCGTGTTTCCAAAAAAGCTGGGATAACTGGTATTTTTGTCAGGACCTTTGTGTTGGCACGTGCCAAGGAAAGGGTCAGAACTGCAATTAGAGGGCACAGCAGTGTGTCAGTAAACTAAAATCAGCTGAGTTATGGGCACACCCTTGGGTTTGGTCAGCTCTTGTTTTGGGGAACTCCAAAATAACAGTACAATTTTCTCTCTAGTGTTTTGGTGCCAGGCCATCAATGGGTCTCCTCATTTTAGGGCTTTTGTTACTGCAGATTAACCGGAGCCAGAAGGAGCTGGTTCATATTAAGTGGTTTTGTTTGCATTTGAGTTTTAGTGAAGTCCCTCACACGGAAGTTTGAAAACTCCGTGAGGTGAGTAAGGAGCAGTATGGGAGGTCTGGCCAATTGCAGCCCTGGCACCTGAGTTGTATTTACTATAGGAAAAAATATTGCTGTGGAAATAAAAGCCTTTTGTTTGGAGAAGTCTGTTAGGTGGTGCCTTCAAGACACTGCAGACAGATCAGTGAACCAATGAACCTGCTTGTGGATTTTTGAACTACTTATAATTCAGCTTTTGCATTTTTTATCATGAATAGTTGCAATAATTACACATTTGCATCCCACATACTGAGGTTGCAGCAGTGTTTGTATTTCTGGATTCCTTCCATGCTTTCTCTTAGGGGCTGGCAAGCAAAAATAACTTTGGAGAGCCCAATAAAGAAGTGACCATAAGTACAACGATTTCAAGAGACAAATCCAGTGTCGCAAGGGTTTCTTGACCTGTGTTAACAGCACTAGAGATTGCAGGAGTTACATCATGTTAAAAAGTGCAGCTGGTCAGGGAATTAAAGTGCAGACATTCATGAAATAAGCAGGAGTCTGGTTTGGATAGTTTGTACGTGTTAAAAAAAAGCCAAAGCAAACCCCCAAGCAGTTACTCCAGGCTGTGAATGTTTTCTCCCTGTTTTTGCAGTGTGTCATCACTGTTTGCAGTCAAGCCTCACAGATTTGACAGTGGTACTTAGGACAGTCCTATCCCCCAGCAGTGTGCTCTAAATCTGTTCCTGCTTGCTCAGTATTAGTTCTTACACAGAACATCACACAATGTTAATACCTTACAGTAATTTATCAGGCAGTGAGAAGCACTGGCAGCAGTTTCCCCACAATAACCCAAGAGAGCTTTAATGTTCAGTGGCAGTTTTGGTTTATCTTTCACATGACAACTTCCAACAAAAGCTCTTAGCAAATTTTTCCTCAATAATGTTTGATTATCCTTTGCTCTGGCCAACAGCTGCATAGCTATTATTTGTACACCTTCTGATAACCACCTCTTCCACATGTATGTAAACTTCATAAACTACTGCTGGAACACAAAAGTGAATCCCACAGAAGCTGCCCCAAGTTCTCCAGTGTGAATTCAAAGATTTGTTGTCTTTAACTGCCTTGCCTGGGTCTTTCTACAATGACATGTTTAAAAACATCCTCACACATGCAAAACCCCAATGTGTTTTAGGAGAGTTCCAAAAGACTTCCAGGTTAGTAATGTCTTCAGGATGCCACCAGAATTGTGCAATTCCTGTGTTAAAGCAGCAGTTCAGCTGTGAGCCTGTTAGTCACCCACTGTTTACCTGATCTCTGAGTCCAGTCTCGAAAGGAAATGCAAAATAAAAGTCATGCAAGTTACTGTGGATTTACCAAGAGAGGGGAGAAGTTACATTTTCAAAGATGGTATTTTAGAGCTGCATGACATGATTAAATCTGGTCATGCAGTACCATTTGTACCAATATATGTGGTTGAAATCCTTTTCATCATGTTACACCGTTATCCAGCACTGTAATGGCATCAAGTTCAACTACTGAATGTTTGCATTTTAAAAGCCTTAATTGTTTATATTGTATTAATGTGTTTTTAAAGACTATAAGGAAACAGCATTTTCCTTGTAAATTGTTAAAATAATTTTGGACACAAATAATTTTCAGAGAAATCCAGTTCTGTATCTTAATACCCCTTTCTGTTTGTGTACCACAAAACTGTTAAATTCTGTTACCTTTTAGAAAGTATCTCTTGTTGTCAGCCTCTCTATAGTTCAAGGTCTTTACCCAACTGAGATTTATTTTGGTTAACAGTCTTCTGAAACTCATTGTATGTAAATAAATTTAAGTGAGCAAACTTAAATAAATATTTCATTTAGATATTTAATTTCTTTCCTAATAATAAAGCTTGGATGACATGCTAAAAGCCCAACAAAATCTCACCCTCAAAAAGGACAAACTTCTGGTGCTCTTAACTATTTTGTAAATTCACAGTATTTGGCAATTTGTTTTCAAACATTTTTTTCCCCATCATCCTACTCTGCTTTAATATTTTAAGTGAAATATGTACATCTGCAGTCACATTTTCCATTCAATTAAGCCTCATCTGCTGGGATTCACATCTAGACCTGCAGCGTAAGAAAGATAAAATCACATCTCAAGTTGTGCTTTTGTCCCTCTTTAGAGCTTTGTCTTTTAAGATTATAAACATCCGTATTTCCCCTTTGATCCTTTAGCCACCAGACCCTCTTCTTGCAGCAAACACTTCCTTTGCATGTGCTGTCACAGCTGATGAAGCACAGACTGCAGCCAAATGCGTGACCTTTTTAACTGCACTGTGACCTTGGACTTGCTCTTGGAAACCCCTGCAACGAAACTCAGTGAACTGAGCTGCTTACATTTTTCTTCTAAGCACTGAACAGAGGTGTTAAATACAGCAAGGTAAGTGATGCCCTTGCTGAGACAGGGCATTTCTTTTTAAGGCTCAGTAATGGCCAGATGTGAATATTCACATAGGATTAATTATGGACAGTGCTGTTACATCCTGTTTTCTCTCTCCTTCCCTTTTTCCTGAAAGGCTACTCACTCAGAACCTGTTCAGTTTAACTCACTTTCTGCTCCTGAATTCCTCTCCAGGTCCTTCACAGCAGCTGACTGTGGGAGGGGGGCAAAGGTACACGTGCAACATCAGCATCTTCTCAGGCCTCGTGCCTTAAAATATGGCACTGAAATCCTTCTTTAAAAGGCAGTCTGGACCAGTAAACACTTCCAGCTCTTATTAAGGACTACTTACGCTGTGTTAGCAGTCCCGTGCTCATCTGGGTAACTGTCCACACCCAGCTCTGCCACACTGGGTTAGCTTTGGAGCTGTCCCCACACTGCCTGGGTGACCAGGGACTCTCTGCCTCTCCCCCTGACGTTTCTAATCGGGCCTGGGCCAGAAGGGTTTAACCTGGGCCGTTCCAGGTTGATCCAAACCAGGCTGCATCCCTTTTGCTCGAGGGCACACCAGTGAGCAGCTGTCCCTGAACAGGACTGCACCTGTGGGATTCCAGAGTTTGGGGTAGTCTGCTCTAAAAAAGTTGTATCAAAATTCCATGTGACCTTTGCTAAATACGAAGAGCAAACTAAAATTATTTCTTTAGGCCTCCTGTGAATGTTCCACTATTTCTGGTATTAATCTCTCTTCTGTGAACAAATGGGCTTCTACATTTTCAACTCGGTGAAGGAGACACAGAAGTTTTAGTTAGAAACTAAGGGCACCCATGTGTTGATTTGCTGCACCAACCCATCTGTTTAAGTCTGCCTTCCTTCCCAGAGACTCTTTCAAAGACTTACTAGAAGCTATACAGAATATGAAGGTTTATTTCAAAAGAATACATTTGCAAGAATACACATAAATGCACTCAATGTAACAGTACCTTCTGCAAAAATAGGTTACATAATACCCAGTAATGAAAGAAGAATCTTATTTCTCTACAAATTAGAAAGCAGAGATAATAGCCTGGACAACCTTCAAAATGGAGGTTATAGTTGTGTATGTTGTGAGGAGTAGCTAACTTTAAAGCATGACACCACAGAGCTAATGTTGGCAAATCAAACAACTAGCACACAGCTGCAAACTACTCTTTTATACAGGATTAACAAATATTTTGGTTCCAATTTCTTTTTACACAGCTCTAGTGCCTCAGGGAAAATGCTTATCAAAGATACACAAAAACTATCCAAAATTACAACGTAACTATTAAAATGCCTCCAAAATTGAGAGGAAAATAATCATGTTAAATTAAAAAAATTTAACCAGGACTTCCAGACAAGATTTCCTGTTTTTAATCAGAGAAAGTTTACAAGAGATTTCAATAAGTTATCTTGAAACCAAGCAGCTGCAGATCTTAGAATCTTCGTGGAGGTCCACCTTTAAATGGCTTAAATCCTGAGCCACTTCCCCTCTGCATGGAATTGCCTGTGATCTGTACAACTCTATTAATTGGTGAAGAGTTACTGGAAACAAAAAGTGTTAAGTTATGGTAAGTATCTACACTCTCACTGTACAAGTAATAATGTTCTTACATCTCATATCACTCAGTTGTTAGACTGCAAGTCTCCAAAGAGACTTGGCAAGAAGCTCCTCATTCCTGTGCTGGGGCCACGCTGCCCCCAGCAATACAGGAGGGGAGCTGGGTGTGTGTGTGGTGCAGCAGCCACAGCAGGTCGTGCCGCTTGCACTGGCACTGCTGTACTGCCTAAGGAGAGCAAAGCTTGGAGAGCTCAGCAGGGAACTGAGAGGGAGGAGGAGTTTCTGTACCTTGTGTGTGGAGACATCATGCCCCCTCCTCCACGGCCATCTCCCATTCTCCTCGTGTCGTGATACCCACTGCCCTGAGAGCTGGGCCCGTGCCACTCTTTCCTTGGTCCAGTTTCACGACTGTGGCGTTCCACAACGTGTCTGTCCTCGTTGTAGTGCTGGTGACAAAGTGACAGCCGTTCTCAGCATGAATGGGGCATTTTATCTACAGCAAACAAGCTTTTCAAGAAAGCTAATCCTACAGCTTACAGTCCAGCACCTTTTAAGTTTTCTTAAGTCCACAGGCAGCTAACACGTTTACAGTATTCCTATTAAAAGTAATTCTACAGTACAGAACGTGTGGGTATGCAGGGAGTGAAGTTCCACGAACTCACACTTTACTCCCAATTCTGCCCTGATCTCACACTCACTGACGCAGAACTCAAGAAGGAGGAACACTAACAGTTTTTAAATGCTTCAGGACATTACTAACAGGAGCAATTTAGTCTGCAGTCTTTAAAGACAAGTCATGCAGGAGGTTCTTCTCTCAGCAGCACATTAGATGTTACAATGACAAACTGCACTGGAAGTGGCAGGCAGTGTAAGGTTAAGGTCCTGAAAACAGGATGACAACAGAACCTTGAAAGCTTAATCATCCAACTCACTCAGGTATTGTTCTGATCTACCATAAAGTTGCTACACATAAAAAGAATTGGGAAAGTTTTCTGCAATTTCTCAGGTTCTTAAAAACCCAATGAGAAAGAACCTCTAACAGAGCACACTAAGTTGAAAACAGCCCAAACGCTTGCTCATCATTTTTATGATGCCGTATGGTCGCTTCTGCAGCACGACTGTGTTTCCAGCCTCTCACTCATGCGCACAGACACGGAAGGTGACTCACCTGTCCTCCCCCTCGCTCTGCCATGACGCCCCGCTCTCCGTCCCTGCCTCCGTAGCCCGAGGCGCTGCTGCGGCTCCCGGGGGGGGCCCCTCGCACGTGGCCCGACACCTCCCTGCCCGAGCGGTCCGGCCTCTCGCCTCTGTGGAAATTGCTTTCATCAAAATTTGGGGTTCAGTATGGCTGAGCTGGTACCAAACCGCAGCACATGCACACAGCAAAGACTCCTTTGGGTTTTGGGCTCCTAGCAACTCGCAGCTGACTTCTCAAAAATGCTGGTTTAGCTCTGGAACTAATTAAAGCTCACCTGCTCCTTGCTCACATCTGTGTTCTGCACAAAAGCCTCCTTACTCTACACTGCTACATACAATTAAGAACAGCTGGGAGTCAGCATCCAGTTCACAGATGAGATTTAGCATTTGACAGCCTACACACCATTTTTTCCAATGCTTTTGGAAAGTGACTTTGCCACTCTTCAGGAGGAGGGCGGTCTGTTCTTTGCACAGCAATTCTTGAGGAGTTACTACTATGGATAAATCAGTACTTTCACTGGGCAGCCAGCAAACTCACCTGCCATCCCTTTTGTCTGTGCTTATGCTTCCCTCACTCTTCCAGTTTGTTTGCCGGGGTGGATTGGAACCAGTCTCTCTGGGATGTCGACCATGTGGTATCTCTGGTCTGTCGTGAATTATCACTGTTCTTCTTTCATCTCTGTCTCCCCGCACCTCCCGCCTGTCCGTGTCCCGCAGTTCGCTTCTTGGCTGGGGTGGTTCATTTCTCCTGGACTCGCTGAAGCTCTTTGGATACCTCTCAAACCCTGGCTCTTCTCTTCGTGCTGTCGGGCGGGTCTTCTTCGCCTCACCTTGATTTACAAAACGATCTCGCCTAAGTTGTCAAAGCAGGGAAAAGTCATTTGCTTGTCTCCCACCTTCACATTTCTCTGCACATGCATGAGTATATAAAGTATCACCCACACCCATCTTTATATTACATGTTTATTATGATATATGTGGTACACATCTCAAAGATCCTTCTCACTCCGAATTATATTTATTTCTACAATTGTAATTTGAACTTGAGTTGACAGTCTAACGCTTCCTTATGCATTTATTTGTTCCCAATTTGGTCAGTGTAGTTTACGCTGTTACAGGGCCTCCTTTTTGCCTAGTGTGAAACAGAGAGAATGCTGGATTTCTTGACTCAGCCAGGAAATGTAATTCTAGTTCATTGTAGCATAAAAGTAGAAGTCCAGAAGCTACAATTATGTGGTCTTAGCTTTATAAGTGGTTATTGGAGATGTTTAATGGAACTATGAGGTTGGACCTGAAACCAGCATTTACTGCACAGTTACATGGATTCTGATGAATGCTCTCACCTCCTTAGATCAGCTGCTTTTAGCCTTGCTTCTTAAAGAGGTGATTTACCAAGTAGGACACATCTAATCCACTGGAACCTACTTATGACTAGATGTGAAAGAGGAATGACTGCAAAAATTCTTTCCAAATGCCTCACAAAAAAGGCCACCAGGCAGCTAATTTAAAGTCCTTGGAGAGAAGCAGATTAGATTCCATGATACAAATGGCCAGTCCTGAAGACACAAGAAATGTCAGGACACTATTGCAATTCTATTGCATTAGAACTGTATAAAAAGCCCTTAGAAACGTTCTCAATTTTGAACAATTTGGAGTGAAACCCACAGATATGCTGGCAGGCAAATACCTGCCCTATTATCTAAACCCACCTATCAAAAGAAGATGATGGGACAGAAGAACCTTCTGGATATCGTCCTCGTTCTCTGTGATCAAAATCATTAAACCTGTTCTGCTGGCGACTGTAATCTGAGCCGTGGCCAAAACGTGCATCTGTATCAAGAGCCATCTTCTTACTCTCGTTCCAGTAAGGATCATCTCTCCTTTACCCAAAACAAAGGAACACTCATCAGTTACATGCAGCCACATCAAGGCCTAATATGCAGAAAATTGAGAGTCAGTTGTCTGTTTTAAAAGATGTTCATCTGACCTTTGGAAAGCTGCTAACAAAGGTCGATTCTTTAAATAGTAAAATCATTTAAGAAAACCCCAAAACTACCCACCCCTCTGTTTCAAGTGCAAATTGAAGAGACAAAATCCCAATAGAACATGTGATAAAATCTAAGGAATGGGATATTGTGTTGAGAAGTCTGAAAACAAAAGAAACCTAACAAAACCATCACAGTAGCAGAATTTTTCCTTGAAAAGTCTTTTGGGAAAAAAAAGTGCCCTCTAGAAAAAAAGCAAACGAACCCACCCAAACAAACCCACACCCACAAGTCTGAACAGCTTTCCCAGGAAAGAACAGTGTAGGAGACATCACAGCCTTGCTTCTAAGAAACATTTGGGTACAGAGTCACTACTCTCAGAACGTAACACTAAGAATATGATCAGCAGCCTTGAAAAACAAAGCTGTTTTTATTCCTCTGGTGAAGGAAGGAATCCTCGTGTTCTGCTGCTGTATCTACTATGATAACTTACAGTTACTTTCCATATGGCAATTTTATGGCAAAGGTCTCAGTCCCGTTCTTACAATCAAATGAAGATCGAAGCCAGTTCACTTCACGTGGCTCAAACAGTAAATGATAGTAAAAATTAAAAGCCTGGCTTCCTGAACCATCCATTTAGCAGAAATACGAATTCTTAACAAAGCAGAAGCTAGAAGCTTCAACCATGAAGGCAGAACAGCTTTTCTCAGCAAACACTTTTCTTCCTACAATAAGAACTAACTCATGGGATGTTCCTCCAGTTTCACAACTCCCTCCTGCGGATAAGGCGTGTTTCACGTTTGGCATAAACTGATGGCAAAACCACACGGACACCAGAAATCCAGTTTTTCTGTGATGACTTGTGTCAGACTTGAAAATGCATTTGTGCCTGGCACAAGGCTGGCAGCTGTGTGTTTTTACTGAGCTCTGCAGAAGAACAGTTTGAGAACTACCTGTGATCTACATCCCGTGGCCGTTTCAAAGAATTCCTCTTCTCCTGCTCGTAGCGGAGCTGCTGCTGCTGCCGCCGCAGCTCCTCCCTCTCCCGCGCAATTCGCTCGGCTTCTTTTCGACGTTCCTGCCACGGAAGGAACACCAAACACGACAGCTCTTTATCAGAGACACCCACAGAACAGCTGGCAAGCATACAGTGTTAACCCCTGACAGTTTGCTGCCCAAGGCTACCTGATAGAATTCATCTCTGGGTAGCAGCTCGGATTAAAAAGCACAGGGAACGCTTCTCTAAAAAAGCAGACAGCAGATCTGGAGATGTTACTGGCTGTTACAGAGAAATACCTCCGGGTCATTTCTTGTATTACTGCTGTATTTACTGCCCAGAAACACACTTCTGGAAGTTTGCAGTGACGTTCTCCAGGAAAAATTCAGTAAAATCATGGAAGACTAGTATAGGCAATATGACTTATTGCAGTTTGAGAGACTGACACATACAGCCACCGCAGTAGCAAGTATTTGCCATCAAATTACTCACAGGCAAACAAGCTAAAGGTTACTGTGTTGTGCAGCGTGGGTTATGTAATGTTTGGCTGGCTCTTCTATGAAGCAGAAAGGGCTGGGTGGAAGAGTGCAGAGGAACACTCCCGGCGAGTGGAAGCGGGCAGTGTTCCCAGAGGACATCGGCAGCACAGCCGTGCTCACCTGCTCGATGCGAACGCGCTCCCTTTCCAGGCGCTCCCGCTCCATCCTCTCCCTCTCCAGCTTCTGCCGCTCGATTTCCAAGCGCTCCCTCTCCCTCTGCAAGCACTCCTCTCGCTCGTGCATTATCCGTATCCGCTCTCGCTCCCGCCGCTCCCGCTCCGCGATCTCTCTGCGCCTGAAGAAAAAAACCAGAAGAAATCAGCGGGAAGAATTCTGTCATCCCAAACTAACATCACCTTAGGAAAAAAACTATTTCACAGTAAGCTCCTCACACAAGTCCTTGCACCAGAAGTCTACTCCTTTTTGCCCCAAGTAGCCAAACTGGTTGTAGCTTATCCACAGAACCATTAGCAGACAACAGACAGGAAAAGTTATTTCAGTCGTCATTCCTGATGTATTTTATGCTGAATCTGGATTTCTCACTTGTCATCTGGCACACAGTAGCAACTTAGCAAAGAATGATGATTTGGATCTAAAATCTTGCCCTCTTCAAGCTAACAGAAAATGTCCTTGTTTTGTGCCCAAAAAATAAGAGACCAACATGACCACTCTGACTTACACAGGTTAGCAGATTCGTGAACAGCTTTATTTTGTTTTTTTCTCCCTACTTCCCATAGTACAGCTTAGAAGAAGCACAAAAGGCATTTTCTCCTTTAAGCTTTATGCTTGCTGAGAATTGCTTTGTTCAGCAATTGTTCCCCCTCGTTTAAGGAAATCCAGCTAACAACACAACTCATTTAACTGTCCTTTGCCAACTTTTGGCAGAACAGAACAATGCAGCCACTTGGCCCTTCTATTTAAGACTGTGTTATGCTTGATTTGTCATTCAGATATACCACATTCTCTGGTTAAAAGCAAACAAATCCCAAACACTGGTTTTGGCCCCAGCTCCTAGTCAAATTCTCACCTTTCCAAAAACAAAACTGGCATGCAGTAACACTTATGAGATACGCCCCCCACAACAAACTCTAAGCTATGTGTCTACATATACGGCTATTAGAAGATTAAAGAAAAATTTTGGAGTTTGTTAATTCCCATAAAGATACTGTTAGGTAGAGTCCCAGACTTTAACATCTGAGTAGAAGGCTTGACAGAATGCATTCTGATTAGATTTCTAAGTATAGTATCTGATCAATTAATGTATAAAATAGCCTTTAGCAAAAAGTTGAATTACTACCTTCGGAGTTCAACAGCTCGTCGTATTCTTTCCAATCGAACCATGTGTTCTCGCAATCTCTGTTCCTTCATCTTTTCAAAAGGCAAGATATCCTTTCTACCCCTGTATTCCCTGAATTTCACTTTATCTTGGATAATACGCTCTTTGTTCCTCAATATCTGTGGCTATAGATAGAGATTACAATGGTTATTTCAGAAGTCTCATTCATTTAGGGAGATTTCTGGATGCTATGTTCAAGTTATCATTAATGACTTAGCTATCCCAAAGCATACAAAGCTTCTAACTAAGCTTAACAGTTTGTGGGAGTTTATTGACTCTTCAGTGAAAATAACAACTGCAAGGTAGTATCAAATCAGGTAAGGATTGCATCAAATCTATAGATACTTACTTTATCAAACCTTCCCCTTCTAACTGTCCTAGTGTGGCCTTGGTCTCCTTTTGCTTGGTCTAAAACTACAACTTGACCTGGGCTTTTACCACCTATTGAAGGGGGGAGAAAAAAAAAACAAAAAACAAAAGAGCAAAGGTTTAAAACACACACACACATCGCTATTTGTCTATTAAAAGTTTTCCTTAGTGAAATTTCTAAATCTCTAAATTGAACTGGTACTGGCAGGAGAAGCATACCAGCACATCTGTAAGTAAGTATTAGTATAAAATATAAAAGTAACACATGTGTTACTGGAGTCTATAAAAGAACAGGTGTTTAATTGTCTGGTTTCCAGTAAGAGGAAGAACATGCCCCCAAGACAAGTCAGACACAGATTCAAGAGGAAGAAACATGGCTAGATGGCATACTTATTCTTTTCTTTTCTTCCGTTTTTTTAGTGGATTCTTGATTAGGGCCACTTGTTCCATTATCACTCTTCTCATCTTTACCTTCTGTTTTCTTGGCTTCTTTACTTTCTTTTTTTTCAGATTTCTCTGATTTCTTTTCTTCTTTTTTGGTTGATGGAGTTCTTATTAGGAAAAAGAACACACAAATCCAATGAGGAAAATTCACCTCGGAGGATTTTCACAACTTCCAAAGACATACATGTGAAATTTCTTACTTGCTGGCTTTATCACTTGATGTGGTCTTCTTCTCTCCCGTGCTCCTACCCGAACTAGACTTCTCATCGCTTTCCTTCTTCAGCTCCTTTTTGGAGGGGTCACCTTTCACCTATATTTTTTTTTCCCCAAAACCAAATAGGTTAATACAGATTCTTGTAAAAGATGGTCTGTTTTGGGGAAAGTCTTCATCTGATTAAACCTACTTTCTCCACAGAGATCTGCTGTCCGTGCAGCTCTGTTCGATGCAGGTGTGCAATACATCTGGCCACTTCTGTGCTGGAAGACATTGTTACTATGCCGTAGCATTTTGCCCCTGGGCTTCGTGCATTTGTAACCACCTTTGCACCAAGTACCTAAATAAACAGGTAAAATTTAGGTATTGAGGGAGACATTTCTAGTAAGGAAATGGTATTCCAATAATATTTTTACCCTAGTATATAAAAAACCAAACCAAACTCACTTCAGCAGCAACACAGCCCCCCACCCCGACAGAAGGGCTGACACTCCAAGTTTTCAGAAGCGTACAATTGCACAAGAAGCTGCAGATTTAGGAGTTTTATTCCAGCTTTCATATCAAGGCATATTGATGCTTGCATCCTGTTCTGACCAGTCATCACCTCATGCCCTCATTATCTGAATGCTTCTTTTCACAGTTACTGTCAAAATGCATTCACAGAAGCACCACTAACATGAATTTGATGGTTCATCTCTGACAGGCGAACCCCCACAAAAAACTCAGCAGCTGCCAATTAATGGCAAGAAGGTGTAAGCAGTATTATGTAGTAACTTAATAAGGGATCCAATTCTTCAAGGTCATCTAGCAAATGTGTCAATTAAGCAAGTTTAGCAGTCAGCTCTGACATCTGGTTCTTGAGAAGGTATTAAGCTTTGTGTTCCTGCTCCTTGCTGGAATTTCTATAGCTACTGGAACTGGTCTTCTTGACACAGCCATGCTCTAAGGCAACACTTTTACCACTCTAGCAGCCTGCAACGGTACAGTCATTTAGACATGAAATATTTCCCAATTACTTTAAAACTGGGAAGCTGAGTAAATACAGGAAACAACTACCTTTAAGCAAAAACAGCCAAAGAACTGGAAGTTTCAACAAAGTATACTCTCAGGTTTCCACACTTGTGGATGCATTAAACGACCTACTAAATTCCCTAGAAAAGCCAGATATGCAATAATCAATACACATACTTGACATTCACAGTGCTCAGGGTCTAACTAGGTCCCAAGATGCAATAAGGCCTTAACTGCACAGGCTTACATGAACACTGTGAACTCCCATAGTTATCAGCAATTCCTTTTGGAAAATGAGAACAACTGAAAAAGCACCTGGTTTTAGAAGACTGCTTAGCTTATAGGGATTCTGCATTTTCTGTGGAATTTGCATGTTAAATTAACCAAAATCAGAAGAACAGACTTAGTTTAGGCCGCCTGTAAAACCAAAAATGTGCTAAAAGAGTTCCTAGAGGATCAGGCATTACCTGTCACACCTTTTTACCTGTTTTTCCAATTCATAAGCCCTCAGCACACATTTTAAAAACAGTCTCCCAAGGCAAACGGTTCTGTAGAGACTGTTTATATTACGAGTTCATCAGTTAGCACATTGTCTTGCACTCGTGGTTAAACACAGTTGCTACAAAGGACCATAGTAATCCATTTAAAAAGCTAGTCCTGATCAGAATACTCAAATATTTGTGAAATTTCTTTTGCACTTATTTACCTCAAGAGAAAGAAAAATTTCTTCTAAAATGAACAGAGTCCTTCCTGTGTGCATGCACTCTTACTGCTCCAAGAAGTGTGGGGTTTAGATGGCACTGGTCAGACATTTCGTCTCAAGCTCTTATTTAACACAAGCATTACTCAGTTTTTGTAACTGAATAGAGGAGGAGGAGGAAAAGACACACACAACACACATGGTATCACGCCCCATGAAATACCTTTCCATATTTGCCAAAGAGATTTTTCAAGTCAGCAGCTTTTGTGTTGGAAGACAGTCCACTAACCCACAGGTTTCTAGTTGAACTTCCACTGCTACCACTAACACTGCTCGCGCTTCCTGAAACAAGTTTTACAAAACAGCCAAAACATTAAGGAGACAAAGGGACCATGAGTATTTAAATAAACTGTTGCTGAGAAGAGAAACATGGCCTGTTACCTCTAAGAAACTGTTTATCTGGTTACCTTTTGTGAAGACTTCTATAGAAAAAAATATATATGCCGTAAGATTTCAATCATTTAAGCATGTCTTGAGACAACAGCTTGGCTAACTTGTACCCAAATGACAGAGCTAGAAAAATAATACAATTCTTTGTTAAGGCACGCTTTACCCCTCATTTTAGTATGTACATATAGTTTCAACATCTGGTTCTTATCAATACATTCCATTCAAGAAAATGGGGTTTTTGCACCCAACATTTGTTCTTCGTCGGGATGTCTGCAGGCTGCTCACCTGACCAGAGAGAGCAGAAAGGTCAATAGAGGAGACCTGGCTAATCCCAGCCTCTGGAATCATGTGGTCAGTTTCCACAACTTCCTTGAAGTATCTGACCTCCACCCAGAGCAGCTTTTTAAACACTACTGGAGGTAGAACTGGATACAACCCTCCAAAATGATTTCCCACATACTAAGGAAAATACTAAATAAAAGCTGGAAAACATTACGTGCCCCATATATTAGCCCTTTTTACAACAACACAGCACTAAAACCTCAAGAGGTTCATGTAATCTTATTCCCAACATCTTTTGCTCTTACATTATTTAGTTCATCTTGTTTGCTGCTAAATGCATAAGCTGCTTTTGAGTATGCTAACATGTAGCCGGTCATACTGGCAAGGCCAGAATGGGATCTCCAACTTAACAGCTGGAAAATCTGGTGATAAGCAGAGTTCTAAAAGGTAATTTGATGACCTTGAGGAAAAAAAGGGCAGTTTAGTTTCGTCAGTGCATCAGGATTAACTAAGAACAAAAGGCAACAAATCTCAGTTATGGTCATGCTAGAGTTTTTATATTAGATATATAAGGAAGAAAATCTTCCCTGTGAGGGTAGGCAGGCCCTGGCCCAGGCTGCCCAGAGAAGCTGTGGCTGCCCCATCCCTGCAAGTGCCCAAGGCCAGGCTGGATGGGGCTTGGAGCACCCTGGGCTGGTGGAAGGTGTCCCTGCCCATGGCAGGGGTGGGAACGTGGAGGTTCTTTAAGGTGCCTTCCAGCCCAAACCACTCTATAGTTCTGTGATCTTGATGAACTGTGATACATCGAGAATATCATTAAATATCACTGAACAGCTTTGGCTGTGTATTTTAAGAAAGCCTTGGTAGTTACTATTACAGTTATCATATAGGCTACATAAATGAAGATACAGCAGACCTGCTTCCAGTTTCATTGTAAGCAACTAACTATCATGAAAAGACACACATGTACAAAAGACCAAATGATGTCTGTCACAAACATTTCCTTTCAGAAATTCACTTAAAGTTTCATTTGTACATTAGTGTTATGCCAGAGATTCTGTGACAAAGGTTTTGGCAGAGAAGGAGCAGGTAAAATCAGGAGACACAAAAGCTAATACAAATGCATTTGTTCAACTATGAAACATCAGCATAACTGGTGATGTTAATGTGCTCTTGAGCTCCACTCAGAATTTGTAGTCATAATACAGGGTTTTATGGAAATAGGTGGAAACTCCAAGGCAGACAAGTAAGTTCAAATTTAATGCACTAAACAGCCCCAAGTGTCATTTCAGAAGCTAGCCTCTCAACTATTATACTCTGTTGAGAGTTCAGTTTATTTAAAAATCAGCCACAATTACAAACAAGATGAAAAATGTCACTGGCATTTTGTTTAAGTACTTGCAATTATTTTTTGCTTGTTCTGCTGTAAGTTACAGCAGGCTTATCTGAAAATTACAGCTTTTCATCAAAACAAAGGCTCAGGAAATGTTAAGGGGAATTTGCTCCCAGAAGTATTTTGAAACAGGAGAATACATTTCCATTTTGTCTGTAGAATAAGTACTTTTGATCTTATGAGGAACACGGCATAAGGGGAAACAAAATATATGGACACCTACATTCAGCTAATGACTACTGTACCTCCAGCATAATTTACTACAGATGGCTGAGTTCAGAGATATAAACCATTTTATTATGTGGCAAGCAACTTCTCAATCAGGAAAGTGTTTAGTTCAAGACAATACCACCCTAATTTGTAATAGTTACCTTTATCATCCTTTGATGTTGTCTTGCTTTCTTTAGATTCCTTAGTAGAGCTAGAGAAGCAAATTAAAAAAATCAGAAGAAAGTTGAAACTCCAGAATTTTCTAAGTATTGCATTTTATACCACTAATACTAACAGACAAGTTAACATTTCAAAAAATAAAAATGAAAAAGGGCCAGACTGTATATTTGAACAAATGATTCCCTTATGGATTCTTGCACTGATTTTCCCCAAGATGCCTGAAGATCTAGATTTTCTGACAACTCTATTCAGTGGATATATGGCAATCTTCTCCAGATTTCAGGACGGGGACTTGACTTCATTTTGTGTTCTTAGAACTGATAGCTGTTCATTACCATCATCACAAGGACATTTAAAAAAATCGTCAATTGGAAAAAAATAAATAAATGCTGACAATTCGACAATGCAATCAGTAGGACATAGTGTCTATACGAAGATCTTGAATTTTAAAAAGTAACTTATGGCGGTCAAAAAACCCATAGGCAGGAGCATAGGATACTAATTACAAGATTCTTGCTGCTACCCCCTTAATGTAGAGTGATCTTATTGAATGCTGGTACTCAGTATCGTAAAGAACTGACATAGAAAAACAAACCTCTTTGCTTGACCAGAGGCCCCAGTAGACGAGGGACCTTTCTTCAAAGTATCCTTTTCTTTGTCTCCAGATTCTGCTTTCTTTGAACCTTCTCTGGCTTCCTTCTTGACGGGATCACCCTTCACGCAGTCTTCCTTCTTACCATCTTTATGGTTCTCAGTCATCTCATAGTCCTTGCTTTCCTTCTCCAGGCTCTGTGAAATGGTATCCTGCACATCCTTTGGCTTACTTGCTTCAGAATCTGTAATTTTCACATTTTTACCTGTTTCTAGGAGGTCATCACCATCAAAATCCAGAGTGATGGCATCTTCGGCCTGGATTGTAACCGATATGTTATCATCCTCAGCTTCTTTCACAGAGGTGTTAGCTTCCATCTCTTCGTGAGCCGTGTGATCAGCCTCAGCTAGGCTTTCTTCTGAAGGAAGAGGTTTAGATACTTCTTGTGTACCATCACCAGAACCTGCTTTATCTAAGAGGATTTAACAGGAATAAATATGGCAAAACAAGAAGTTTAAACAATTTCATATGCATAAGCTAGAATAGGACCTAGAAAATACAAAGCCAGTTATTAGCACTGATGGAAGGTTAGAAAAAAACACAAGGTGTATTAACACAAATATAAATCCTTTACCCAGGATCACTTATTCTTCATGGCAAAACACATTTTTCTAGAGACAAATACCAAAACATTAGGAGGGAGAATATGGTTCCATCCTGGAGATACCCATTCCTCATGAGAAGTATCCATTTTCCAGTTTAGGATTTAGCGTTCCAGAAGAAAAGAGTTGCCTTGGACGTTCACAGTTTGATTTAATGTGTCTTTGAATCTTCCCGGTTCCAGGACTTCTGAGCTTCCCAAATCCGAAAGAATTACAGTCTTGGAGAATTCCAGCCAGTCTTCCACGTAGGCGTTCCCTTTTCTTTTCCTTCCAAGCAGTAGTTTGGCAGTCAAATGAGCTGTACAAGGCTGCTGCAGAACGTGGAGGGGTGAGCTTTAATCCAGAGTTCGTAGACAAATGGTCCTCAGTCTTCATCCACCGGACGGATTTTCCATCTCAGTCCCACAGAGGCATCTCCAGCCGTATTCTTGGATTTGTGCAGATGAGGCACTTCAGCCATAGGGTCCCTCGTGAATATGGAGTCTGTAGTTTTATCCTGTAGCTTCAGTAATGTGTTTATTCCATCTTGTGTAAAGTGATGGTGTTCCATGTCCTTTCTAGTCCGCAATATGTAGAATCCTTAAGACTTCTGTCCAGGAAGTCTGTTTGCCCAAATGCATTACATTCCTTCTACAGTTTCACTAATGAGCACAGCTTAAAACATGGTAGCCACTCCACAGGTTTCCAAGCACTTGTTTTACCATCCTATATACAACTGGTATTTCTAAGTGACAGTAAGCCAAGCACATGATGGTCCATATGTTTGTTGGGTGCTCAGCTTCAGTATGAGAGTGTGTCATTTCACTCAACTAAACATCAGTTACTGCAGTGCAAGTCGGAAGCTTTGGCATCAAGACTTACCGTGTATTAAAATCAGAGCCCTTGAATACTATGCTTTCCATTAAGAATCATAGTATTTCAACTACTTTATACATCCACCCCAGTAACTGATAAGTACTGTAATCAACTCTTAAGAGTAAAGTAACTCTTAGGAGTGAAATAAACTGACTGCAATGATTCCAGGTGCTGAGCTTAATGAGAAGACATCTGATACTTCGTGCTGGAGACAAGCCTAGTATTAGTAGAGATTGAATGTTACAAGAGAAAGCTGCCTGCTCTACCAGACTAAGACCTCTGAACTCTATTAAACTTTAAACATACCTTTCTCATTTTCTTCATCTTCACCATCCTGCAAGAAAAGGAAGACTAAATGTCTCCTATCATATTTTCCACAGAATTTTTATTGTGTGAAGGCAAATTATTGAGTTGAAAACTGTTTCCAAAGAAAACATTATCTAGAAACCAAACCTGTGCATCTCCCTTGTCAAATCCCTGAAAAATTTTATGAAACTTCACTGGCATTTATCTGCAACACTTGGAGTTTGCAGATGGTTGGAACACACAGATATTGTCTTCCCCCTTTAACTCAACAGGACAATTCTGAACTGTTCCATGTCCTGCTAAAGCCTTCAGAATGGATGTCATACTGCTGATTGCTACTTTCAGAGAAACGCAGGCAATCCATCAGGAGCTTTAAAAGCTTAAGACAGAAGCCAGAAACTAGGTAACCTTGCTCCAGTAAGTACTTATAAATGAAACTGTGATCTTAATAGGTATTTACTTATTTCTCATTAGTCTCACCGAGCAAGAGATGCTATATGAGACGTCCCTTTTTAGACATCAGTTCCATGTAATCAGAATGAATTTCTGAATGTAGAGATCTTAGAGATGTTGGTATGAACAACGACAAAAAATCAACCCCAACCAAACACACCCAGTTTTGTGCTCCCCTCCTTCTCCAAGGCCAAACTTCTGTACCAAACAAGAGTTCTAAACTCCTGTATAGGCTGTATATTCTAGGTCAGCATTTAGAAAAGCCCTTTGATATGTTTTTCAGGGAGTTTGAAGCACATTCTTTGCTAAGTCTATGTGCTAATACTCCCAAACTGCAGACGGGAATTTGCATTTAAGTAGGACAATTTATTTGAAATCACAATTATCTGCATTATTAAACATTTGAACGAAAGCTTCCCATACTGTTTACCTTTCCTGTATTACATCATCTGACTCTAAGATGCATGCTGGAATAAAAAAAACCAGTCTAAAGTGATCTTTTCCAACTAAACAGAGGTGAAAATCAGCTTAACAGAACGGATTTAGAACTTACATGGACAGTTGGAAAAGTGTAATCTTCTACGTCTTGACCTTCATTTTCCTATAGGAACATAAAAGGGACTTGCTTAGCAAACTATTTATAAGACACTCAAACATTCAGAGAGTTAAGAGATTCAATTAACTCAGAAAACATCTCAGTTAAGTGGATACACACTCAGTAGGGTGAACATCAATGAGCAGTTCTCATGACTTATACAATCTGAACACTGAACTGCAAGACACATGTCACTACTAGCACAAGGGAAAAGGACCACTTAGGAATTAACTCTGTATGGACTCTCGTAGTTTTCTGAATCCATGCCACATTTGTTGCAGGACTATTCAAACACAAATCAAGGTAAATAGAAAGAAAAAGTATTTTTAGAGATACACAAGACAAACTGAAAAACTAGTTCTGACTTCCTAGTAATTAACACTAAGAAAAAATGTACATTTTGCTGGTCAAAATTTGTGTAAGATATAATGAAGTACCTGACTTTCAGAATCCTTTTCTGGATGTTCTGCTGGCTCTGCTGGCTCCAGGTCATGGTACCTTTTCTTTTCTGCAGATGGTAGTTCTTTAGAATTCAAGTTCTCATCTTCAACAGGTTCTTTGAAGTCCTTCGATTCATCATTTCCATCTTGATCACTTGTATCTTGAGTCTCCAACTCACTTTCCTTTTGGTGTGAACACAAATATTTGGCATAACTAAGGCTATCAGCTTTACTCTGAAAAATTCACTGCTAGATCAGTGTCACACATCCATAATAAAATTCAGAGCATGTTTTAAAAACCCCACACCTTCACACCCTTAGGCATCACACTGTGAACACAGTAAAAACAATACTCCAAATTTCCACACAAATTACCACAAGGACAATGGAGGCTTTTTCATTAAATAAAGCCAAACATTAAACTTAAATACAAAAGGAGAAAAAAAATTTACATACTTTTATTACCTTGACAAAGGAATCCTCTTCAACTGAAGCATCACCAGTTAATTCATCAGCTTCCTGCTTTTTACCTGAAATGATGTGATATGCTGTAACTAGAGCTGCTGTGTGGAGCAGACTTTCTTTCAATACCAGTTATGTGTTTGGCCTTAGTTTATTATTCTCTATATGCTCCAGTTTAGCTGAATTGTTCACTAGAATACAACCCTCCCAAAACTGACTAATTTTAAAGGCAAGGAGATAAAATGTCAGCTGAGTGAGCATTAGCAATCAATGCTGTTCGACAGACAAGCAGTTACAACCAAGTTAGTGATTTTAATACCAATTCTTCTATTTTGAGCAATAACAGAATTCAGGAGAACACTGAACTAGAAACTAAGCATTTCTTGAATTACTGAAGTTAACTAGGCACTATGACGAGACTTTGGAAAGCTCTTGCTTTACAGGATAATTAACATCACTGAGAAATTAGGTTAGAAGGGACCTCTAAAGGTCATCCAGTCCACCCATTGCTGCTGAAAACCACATAAGTCCCAGGGACAGTCGGAAGGCTCGGGGGTTTATCTGGCTGCCTCTTTGAGTACCCACAAGCACAGCTGCTCCAAGCTTCTCCAAGCCACCTTTTTCAGTGCTTTTCATCAGTGCTTTTCATTCAGTGCTGTTCCCTCCTAGAGGGAACAGTCAGCAGGAGAGCTGAGTAAGGTGAAGCACTTCTGCTTTCTCCATGTGCTTTAGTGTACTATGGGCCTGTTCCGTTGAGGAATTCTGTTCTTCCAGCACAGGCACACTTTTCCCTAATAAAGATGCCTCTGTGGGGATGATCACTAGACACGGTTCCCTTTGGAACCCGTTGCATTTTCTTAATCTTCTGCAACAACAAGACCAAGGCACACTAGATAGAAGTATCTCCACACAAACACCCCCTTTGAAGAGCGTTCTGTCTCTGATTCAGTCTATCAAAGATCAGCCTATGCGACTGTTCTCAGTAGCAGGAGGCACAAAAGCAGCTCTGTTAGGAAGTGGCTTTACTGTATCTTCTACTGAAACTCTGTGCCAATTCAAATGCAAATGAGACGGGAGTCATAATCAGCACTTAATGCTTTATTTTTTGACATTGCATCTTCCTTCATCCCTTCATCCTCTAATGAATGGCGAAATCAATTCTATAGATAATCAAAGGGAATTTAAAAGAAAAATGTAAGCCAAAGTTGGATACAGTATGAACCCCTCTGCTAGCTGGAAGAGTCAATTTTTGTCAACCATTAATTCCAATGGTTTTTTGTACACAGTTCTTAAATTGCATTTCAAAGCTGGAAAACACTCAACTACAGTGCAAGAAGAGAGGGTACTGTTTTGGTTTTGCTTGGATTCCAGTTGATTCTACTCATTTCCCTGCAAGGCACACTCTGAACATACTCCTGAAAAACGCACCAGTCTCCAGGAAAAGACACATGGCAGATACTATTTCTATGCCTGCAAAACACAAGATTGAAACATTCAGATCTAAAATCAGTGACTTCATTTAAAACAAAAATCCCCCAAATTCCTGTTTTATCCTTGTAATGCAACAGATTTGTGAGATTTCAGTGCAAAAAGCCAGCTGCAGAGGCATACTAAGGGAAGCTAGCTCTCCCCAAGAAGAGGAGTGCACTTAAAACTGGAAAGAGTTTTTGATGTGCATCACAGCTGATGCCTGAAACCAAGACTAACCCAAATTTTGTGCTACTGTTTTAGCATACTGTGATAGATCTACAGCCTCAGGTATCTTCGACATAAAAAAAATGCAGAGAAACAACAAGGATTTCTACACATGTTCCACTGTTTTCTGGTTTACCCCTCTCACATTTCAGTTCATTTGTTAAACCTCAAAGACCAAGTTTTTCCTGCATCCCACATCTACCTAATCATACACAGAGACAGGCAAGCACACACAGCAGATGCTAGACATATTTAGCAAGTATCTAGCATATACTATCACGAAGGCTATTTAAATTCACTCATTTTGAAATATGGCAGGTGAGCTTGAACTGAGACTCTATAGGGAATTGGAAAAAAAAAAAAGATGAAGCTACCTCAAGTTAGTCCCATCATTCTCCAGTAGCACCTACAGAACTGTATTTTATTGACAGGTCCTCATCAAGATGAAGTTACAGCATTCAGTAATTAAGCTGGTAGTATCTTTTGTTTGCTGCTAGATTAAGTCAGACAGGAATACATGATTTCATTAGTCCTTCTTTACTCTATCTTTGCAGGAAGTCCCATTTACTCTTGAGTACCGGAGGTTGTTCCAAGGTATAATCAGACCTGAACAGTGACCTTCACTTTTCAGCTTCAACACAATAAGTGGTAGAAGTTTGCTCTCCCTCTCAGTTCTGTGTTTCAGGTTACTTTACTCTGGTAAGAGTCACACTACTCAAAAGCAGCTCCTCAAGGTTCTGATACAGATCCTTTTCAGGTGTTGGTACAGTAACTTGCCACAAAGCCAGCATCCGCAAAAGTTCAAAATTTGTCCAGACTGATACTCACCCACAAGGGGCTACTGAAAGGCACACTTGGCTCTTAACTTGACATAACTAAAGTCAGATTGCCACAAACACCTCGCAGAAACCGACTGTTTCTGTGAACTCGCTCCAGACTGGTGTTAACCCCGGCAAAGGGTATGTTAGCCACAACCAGAACAGCTGGACCTTCTGCAGACAACAGGCACAGTTGGTCTCAGGTCACACAAGTTGTCAACAGATAAGATTTGTGTGCATGTTTATCCAAGCAGTGGCTGTTGAAAATGTCAGTGGTGTACAGAGCACTCACCACAAATCTGGGTGCCTAACAACACAAACACTAATTTAACTTGCAACAATGGCACTCCTTTACAAGCCATGCTCAATCCCTTTGCTGGCAATGGCAATTGCTACACACCATAAAATTGCAACAGGCTACTTGCACAGAGAATGAATATTCTCCTTATAAGTACAAGAATTAGAACATCTTTAAAATGTTGGTTTCACATTATGCAGGTATAGCTTCCATCTCATTTACAGTAGCATAAGCTTATTCTATCTATTCATGGCTCTCTACACGAGAAATTCAGGCTATCTAAGTGTTTACAGCGTAATAGAAGAGCGTACTGTGGACAACTCTTGCACTAGACATCTGCACTTCAGGCAGAAGTAGTGTGACACACTCACGATGTTTTGGAAGAATTGGTGTTTGTATCTCTTCTGGTATTCCCGCTGTCACACCTGATGCTAAAGAGTCATCAAAAACATGGGCGAGGAAGTAAAAATGAGGAAGGGAGAAGAAAATCTTTACAATGGAATAAACTCTTATAGTATTAAGAGGTCTGCTGCAATTTGAACAGTATCATTTGCCCCAATATTAACAAAAGTAAGTTATCCTGTTCTATTGCTGTATTCTGAAATGGCATCATGGGGAACAAGAACACTTAAGTCTCCTACAGTGTCTGCACGATACTGTTTTTTAGTCATTCATGGTTTTTAGAAAGAAAGGCCTTTGAGGACCAACAGCGTACAACTTAGTTTTAGTTCGGTTTGTTGTGCTGTTTTGCTTTTTTTTTAAAGTAACTAAACAGTTTTAATAAAGAAGTCAAAATTATTTGGGCAATAGTATAAGCCAGCCACTGTCACTTGTGGGCATTTGATCTAGAAACAGTATTGTCAAATTGGAAATTCACTTGGAAGTACAGTGGTAGTTAAAACACAAACTAATAGGTGGCTAACTGGCCTTAGAAACTTGTAGAGAAGCAAATAAACATCTCTGCTCACATTAATACTCTGAGGTTAAATATCATTCACCTAAAATCTGTTCCTCATCCACACTAATTCCAAAACTTGTCAGGAAAGTAAGTTTCAATGACCAAGTTATATTATATCAATATCCAACATCATTTTGACTGCAGATCCTCCAAAGGAGTATTTGCATCGGAAATATTTGAACAGTATTTCACACTAGGAGTAAGGTAACTTCCTCTACATACCAGAACGGGCAGCAGAATGTTCAGGCTTAAAAAGGGAAGCTTTTCCAAAAACTGTCACCTTTTCACAAAAACAGAAGTTTGTTCATAGCTGCTAAATTCTAGCGTGGAGGCGCACCTAAAGATAGAGCTCTTGGCATTTGTTCCATCTTAAAACCTTCAAACTTTAATTGGCAAAACCAACTGATCTTACTTGTAAGCTCTTCTGATCTGCTGTGCTGCAGTTCTTTACCCCCAATATTTAAAGTAGCTTCTTGACAAAGTGTTAGATTTTGACTAACTTTACATACAGGACTGATCAAGGATTCTTGTTGGATTACAGAATCCTTCTGCAAGCGTTTTTTACATTGTATGAAACTCAGTCCCACTCTTAGTCTTGTTCCTATTCGTTTCCCTTTTAGTACACATACACACAAAAAAAGCAACAAGAGCGAAAAAATATATCACTCTCCCCCACAGACACCATTCCCACTCTAATTCAGCCTGTATCGATATTCCAGATCAGGTTTTTCTAACAGACAGTGCAAGGGAATCAGACATCACACATTTTCCACAGACCTAAATAGCCGCAGTAAAACTGACTACAGAAGACATTCAGATTTAAGCCCCTACAGCCATCTGACACACTTTGTGACTTTTCAGAAGGAAAACTCCCTTCCTCCCTCTCACTGGCCTCTCTCTCTGGCTGCTGTGAGGAGATTAATCCATCACTTCAACTCCCTGGCCTTTTCTGAAGATATATTTTCTTCGTAAATCAGTATCTAATATTCCTACCCTCCTCTGTACAGCAATAATAGCATGGAAAAAAAAATACTGTAAAAGTAGTAACATAGTTAATTCAACTGCTGTCCAGCAGTAAAATAATTATAGACCCAACAGTTTTAGTCTGAAGCTGTGGGTGGAAACAAGCATTAGCAAAAGGCCTGGAGCAATCTGTGGGCAAAATCAGTAAGGAGGCAACCCTTCTCACAGTGAAAAGCATGTATAAACACAAGGAAAATGAAGATAGTTAACTTTAAATGAAAATGGAGTCCTTCAGAATTCAGTTGATGGGCATGCATCTCCCTTTGAAAGTTCCCTACATCAGGGAAAAGACTGCTGAAGTGCTAGATTTCCAAATTTTGAGGAATACTTCCTGGTTGCTAGTAACATATTTCAGCTGAAAGCACCAGAGAGGGAGATAAATGACATTTGAATCAGCAGGTTAACACATACAAGGAACAGGTAAAAATCGAACAATCTATTATTTCACACAGTTGGAAATAAACCACTAAGATAAAAAGGATTTTCCCTAGACTAATGAGTGAATTTTTCTTGTCCACACTTGAAGACTAATACAGCACGAACCCCTCGTACTTTTGGCACAAAATTTGCTCGTAAGACTTTCGTAATCTAAAAAGCAAGGAGGTAAAACTCCTGAGCTTGCAAAGTGAGCTGATAAGAACCTCACAAACGCTGTATTTTACTTTTGAAGTTTACCAAGAAGGCACATGTCAGATGCATTACTATTCAGTTGCACGGGAGAGGTGGCAGGGAAAAGCTACAGGCCCTGCCCCAGGCAGCAGCAGCACTGCTTGGCAAACTACCTTTGCAGAAGCAAAACGGTGTAACTACACGAGAAGCCAGTCTAAGAGCATCGTGCATACCATGATACTAGTTTGGAGAACAGGAGGATAAAAAAGCAGCAGATAAGAGAAGTGTTTGTCATAGCAGAACATGGAGCCATTTAGATCTCCACATGAAAAATTGTGGAAGAATTTCCTTAGGTACCTTCCATGTAGTTTTCTTAAGTATCAGCTACCTTTCAAATGCAAGGAATAAAGTAATGCCACAGAAGAACAGGAAACCACATTATTAAAGTTTGTTTCCTTTCACTTCTCTAATGTACAGATAAGTTATTCAAATTTTCTAAGCAGACAGATTTTCTTATTACTTTCACCCTTCACAGTGCCAGACAAAAACATGAATAATCATTTCCACCACAAAACTCAGCCTAAGACAAGTAAGAGTGGGGCAAGATTGCTCATTTCCCAAACAGGCCCCTATAGCATATGTGTGAACACTGACTATGTATGTTCAATGAAGAACACTGTGCATAAAACAGACACGTCCTTTCCCAGTACTACTTGATTATGGATGCTCCCAGAACAAAAACACAAACAAAAATCCCCTAGAGCCCAAACTCACAAAACAATACTTAAATTCTCAGGCAAAAGAAAACAGAACTGACAAAAACACTTCCAAACGGGTCAGTATAGAACCCAAGTAATTATTTTTCACAACAGAGAAACTAAAATCTCTTAATTAGACATTTCACAGTGAGCCTTCAGCTCCCATTCAGGAAATTCACGTTTTAAATGCTGTCTTCAGTAAAGAGCATGCTAATAAACTCACACATCACAGTCCCCTTCAGGGAGTGACCCCCTACCACGTACTACTGCACACCCATCACCTTCTCATGGCTGAACAACCTCCTGGCCCTCCCTCTGCTGTTACAGATCCTTTCAGACACTCCGGACACTCATCCTCGGCACCAGATCCCCGCAGCAGCTCCTGTAACACCCCACGCTCAGGATCTCTGTTAACACAGCACACTCCACACCCCTCACAGCTCATCTACACATCTCCAGGATCTGCAGGCAGTACAGCCACTACCTCATAACCCGCATCTCTTAACCCACTCATTTTCCATGTACATATATATGTCTCCAGCATCCTTATACACTGCCTACATACAGTGATTCAAAACAGATAAACAAGTCTTACATGACACAAGGCATAAACAGTACAGTCACAACTACAGGCCACAGTCCCACGGTCCTTCTTTAAGGTGATACATGCAAGTAAAACTGCCTAAGAATATAAGGTGTATCAACAGATCCTAACCTTTGCCTTTAGTTGGTTTCTTGGTGGGCGTGTCAGCCAAAACACTTATTTCAATATTATCTGGATCACCTCCTTCCTCTTCAATAGCCTAAATGAGACAAAAAATACAATTTTTAATGGCTTTCAGTGGGAAGCAGGACAGTTTGACTCCAGCAGAAGTCTGTGGGCCAAACAATTCTTGTTGCGTCTAAAAGACACTTTATAAAACACTGTGGGGTTAACCCTTCCCCGTACAGCTCGAGGAGAGGGAGGGGACGCTAACGGCAATGCTGGGAGTTTCAGCTGCCGAGGTATCACAGGGAGAGCACGGCTGATCGAGGACCCGCACGTTTCCCCCCGCAGAGGTAACACTAGAAGGCCCCGACGGTGACACGGAGGCCGGGAAGCACAGCCAGCCAGCCCGGGGCAGCCCGGGGCGGCCCGGCCGGGACGGCGAGCCCAGCCCTGCCCTCAGGGGCCGCCCGG
>VWZF01002930.1:62719-191799 GCA_013396755.1 Sclerurus mexicanus
CCCTGCCCTCGCAGCCCTCGCTGACGCACAAAGCGCTGCCCTCGGCGCGGGCGGCCGCGGCCCGGGGGCTGTCACGGCCCGGGGGCTGTCACGGCCCCGCGGGAAGGAGGCTCCGCGTCCCTGCGGGGACGGGCGGCCATGACGTCATGTGTTTGGTTTGCGAAGTTGGTGCTCTCCCAGGCCGCGTTCAAACAGAACAGCCGCCGTGGCTGTCAGGGGTCGGTGCCGGGCGGGCAGGGCAGCCGCGATCCCGGGGCCGGGCTGCCGTGGGTGTCCCTGTGCCGGGCAGCGGGGCCCGGCACCCCTTCGCGGGAGCTCTTCCGCGCCGTGGAGTGGTGCTGGTAAATCAGAAACAAGGCCTCCTTGCTTTAGTGGGTTGAATGAGACCGTTCCTGATAGCCAGGTGCTGTTCCAAAAGAGGGCATAATGCGGGAGGTAAGAATTTGCTGTAATAGCCTGACTTCATTTGGTTCTAACGCAATTACTTTGGAAACAAGTATTTGGCCAGAAACGTAAGAATTGACTGCTCACGATGGAGACCTGGGTAGCAAGTGACATTCGTCATTTTGGAATATCTGTATCATAAACTATTAAAGGGAAGCTAGGTTTTCAGGTGCAAAATAAGGCCTTATATTGTCTTTGTTGTAACCAGTAGGAATTTCCAAATTCTGGATACTCAGGAGAAGCATTTTTGAGGAAAATTGATACTTAAATAGTTAGAATGCTTTGTCACTCTTAAAAACAAACATTAAAGCTCCTTTACAGCTGACATATCTGTAGTCCTCACTGTCAGAGTAGCTTTCCAGCAATGTAAATGTTTTTGCTCTTATTTTTGTTGGATAAAGGGACTGCCTTGGGGCAGGGAGGGGAACACAGAAAAACCCTGTTAGCCAGGATGATTCTTGGTGATGTGCAAGGATTGATAAGGAAAGATGTGATCTTGGTCCATTTGATAGAGTGAACATCTGGTCACCTGTCTGGTGCAGTCATTCACAGTATGAAGTCACCTATGGAATGCATCAGATGGGAAAGGCTGGGAGTGTACATTTTGCACTTTACCTCAGTTAAACAGAAGTGTATAAGACACCAGCCATCCTGTTCTAACACTCTTGAAGTCTTGTATATTTAAAAATCTTTTTATTTATTGATGGTTGAAGCCCTGGCAGCTACAGCTGTGGTCATGTCGAATACTGGGAGCCCGGGGGTGAACAAGAGCTCATAGTATTCATGCATATTTTGCATGTCCTTTCAGAATCTGGATGGGAACGCTGTGACCTTTCAGAAATGTGTTTTTTGTGAAGCAGTGAATTTTGTGCAAGTGTATTAAGAATGTATCTTAACATGTCTGTGACTCGCACTTTATCTTTAAATTAATAACTTTGCTGACCTACATAACCAGGTCAGTTAGAGCAGTTGACTTTCAGTGACGGTGGCTGTGCTGCAGTAAAATTTAGCTGGCAGCAGTTCTACCTTTTTTTCCCAAGATGAGGAATCTTTCAGTTACTTGTATTTCCTCTAATGGTGAGGACATTTCTTTTGAGAAGATAGAGGTGATAGTGTCTTCCCTAGCTGGTGAACTGTGGAGGCTTAGATGTCAAGCAGTTGAATAAGTGGGGAAAAATTTGAGGGGGGAGTGAGGATGTGGAGCAGGAAGATTTAATTCACATAGAAACAATGGGGATGGTACATAGAAGTGGATTTGCCATAGGCAGAGGTTGTATAAAGACTTCCCCACAGCTTTACTTACATGCAACCTCCTTTAAGTGAGTTTTATCACCGGATCTGTAGTGGTTTGGCTGCTTGCATGTCAGTAAGGTTGAGAGCAGATTTATGAATGCATATATTGAGTAATGTTGTATGGGATACATGGACAGCACAAGGATAGGAGAATTGGGTCCAGTTGTAGTCCTGCAAGTTTTGTCAGTGTGACAGTGCTCAGCTGCTTCCAAAGCCTATAGTGCTCTTACAAGAAACACAAAATATATCTGCAGGTGAAGTCTTTAACTTGTGAACTTCCTTCAGGCTTAAGTGTAGGTTAATGTTTTTCTTGGTGGGCTCATGTCAGGCCTAACAGAACCCTGATGGACTGAAGGGGAAGGAAGAAGGGAAAATATTTCTTTCACAAACCCAAAGTTTTGCTAACAAGATTATTTTGCTGTTTAATATAGCTCATGCTATTTGGAAAAGTAATTTCTATAAGTTAAAATTATGTCTTCCTTAGTAAGTGTTTACCAAGTGAAATCTGAGAAGGCTAGTTCATGACTTTCCTAGCAAGAGGCCAGTGAAGGCTATTTGCTTCTGTAATATTTTTTTTTCTTGTTTTGCCAATAAATTGCAGTCCTAATAGTTGACTGCTGTTAGGTGAAATGTTTACCTTTACCCACTGCCCCTTGGCTCTGCTGGGTGAAGAGTGGAGGAGTCCGCTGCACTCTCCTTCCTCTGAAACTGGTAGATCTACTCAGTTTAGTATCTAAAAAATCCCCTACTTGTCACAGGTTTCCTGAAGAACAGCATAAAACTGTCCTAATGGTTCATTTCATAATTCTCACTTGCAAGGTTCATATTAGCAGTTGTGGCAAAGGTCATGTCTTACTTTGCTCCTCAAAGCTTTATCGAGAAGTGTTTGCGAGATGGTACTGCTGCAAGAACAGTTAACACCTCTCAAAGGTCAGGGGAAATAAGTATATCTTTTAAGAATTTTTGATGGTCATGTAACTTCCCTAGCTGTTTCTGGAAGCAAAATTCCTAGTTAAGATCTTAACCTCCAATAAAAAATTGCATTTTGTCATTCTTATATAAAGCTACAACTTTTTATTCCCAAGTTCATTGCTGTTGTGTTTGTCTTGGAGTTCATTGAAGCCAAAACATTCCTGATTGCCAAATCATAATGCTGGTGTCTTAAAGCCATGATTTACGTAGTGTTAATGTAGCTAACTGTGAGTTTAAGCCTAGAACAGAGCAGAGAAATGTCTAGACTGAAGAACGTTGTTGTGATCCCTGTGTTTGTCAAATCCACCTGCTTGCATCCACCTTGCAAAGCCAGACAGATTCCTTGCCCACGTGGGGTGCGTGTGCTGGGATTTCTGGGGGTGCTTGGAGAGGCTCAGGGTGCTGTGGGACAGTCACCTGGGGCTCGTAGGACTCTGTGCAGAACTCACCTGCTCGTAGGACTCTGCAGAGTTGCTCTCGGCCCCCCAGCTCATGGACCTGAGGCACTTCCAGCTGCACATGCCCCATGCACTGTCTGTTCCAACGGGAGCCAGGCCACAGATCCTGTCCTGTGGAAGAGCTCTTCTGTTTGCAGCTGTCCTCTGCTTTATTCTGTTAGAAAAAGTGAAGCAGAAGCTTTCAGTAGTCTCAGCATAAGAATACAGCGGTGTTCACTCTGGGAGGTGTATGGCAGTGTGGCATTACAGAGCCTTTCTGTAGCTGTCCCAGAGGTGGCCTGATGTTCCTGTTGCAAGATATGAATTGACTTACACATGAGGAAACAAACCTTGAAGGTCTCAGGAATCTTTTCTCAGGGATAAAATTAGGGAGACTTTGCTGGTCCAGAGGATGGATACTGTTCATTACAGTACTTGACAGTACAGTCACTGTGATCTGACTTTGATGAGATGGCTTTGCAAAAGTTAGTAAAGTAGTACTGTACTTGAAATAACATTGTTTCACTTCAAGAGTAGACTTTGCGAGGCAGTGATGGTTCCTGGAATTGGCTGGGAGGAGTGGATAAGCCTCCCAGCGTTGCTGTGGCTCATGCAGTGGTAGCACCTCTCTGCTGAGCTCAGACTCTCCTGTCTGGGTGGATGTGATGGACTGTCTTTGGGAGTCTGTAAGTGAGACCCTGTTTCCAGAGCATTACCATGCAGTTAGTAATTAATGCTGTGCATGTGGTTCTGCAATACTGTCCCTTCCTGTAGGGCAAAAGAGGAGTATTCTGCTCAGAGAATTCTTAAGTAATTTTGTCATTCAAAAGTTGGAGTCCTCACTGTGGCTGCATTAAAGCATGGAAAGGAAACTTGAGAGTGGTTTGCAATGGTATTTCATATTGTCCAGTGAATAAAGATGTGTTTGCTACATAATATCAAAGCAAACATAGTGGAGTGTCTGATTTTTGTGTGTTTATATGGTGCTGCTTTATAAAACATGTAGATTTTAACTTACCAATTGCTTTGTTTTCTGGCAAAGCTTAGAAGACCAGTGTATAGTATACTAAAATCTAGTATTAAAAACAGGCTTTAGAAGAGCACTGTTGGTCTCATGAAGAGGTAAAAATGAGGAACAACCAAAAGTTAAGAACAGTTTCAAAATCTGATTGCACTTGTTTCCTGATAGTGGAACTGAATTTTGGATGTTTTACTTCTTGCTACTTACTCTGCATTGTACAGGTTGTCTCTGCTTGATAGAAATGAAATGAACAGGGCATGACTGCCTCTTTTGGGCTAATGAGTGGGGGTTTTTTTGTGGACTGCTCAGGGAGCTCTTTATTTTTGTTGAAGCAGGCCATGCTAGCAACTGAGATCCGATCTCCATGGGATGGAGTTGGGGGTGCAGCTTCCGAAATGGCTCCTCAGCTCCTGTCAGCCTTCACTGCATCAGGGCTGGGCACAAGTCGGTTCTGCCTGGCTCCCTGCCCTGCAGATGGGGAAGGAGCAGGGCTTGGGTTGTCTCACGGTTGCTGAAGGCCTTGTATGAAGTTTATAGGCTTTTTCATTTTCCTGTTTCTCGATGAATCTAATGGAAAAGACTTGCTGAAAGAATAAGAATACGTCTTTTTAATGAGAGGAAAGAAGTGTTCTAAAACACGGCCTGTCTGATGCTTTTGTTCACTGGTCCTTTCTTTGATAGCCCTGTTTGTCAGTTGTAAAAAGTCCTGTGTTAGTAACAGGGTACACAGCATAATTTTTGTGTGCGTTCCAGACCTCAGCAGTGAGGGTTGCTTGTGGAAATAACAGTGCCAGTATTAGCTCTTCCGAGTGAAAATGATGTTACAAGTAAAATCTGGTGCAAGCTATATATTAGAGAAGGGATTAATTTTAAAAGTTAGTTGTGAGTTCAGTGACCATATGCAAAGAAAACAAGAATTAGGACTGAATGAAGGAACTACAAATGCAAGGACATTGCTTCTTGATGGTGAAGGGAATTGACTATATTTTAAAATGTAGCTGAAAATGCATTTTCATAGTAATTATATATTAGATCACATGTATTCACCAACAAAGTTTATACCAAAAAATTGAGTTTTATGTTGTATAATTAAGCATTTCACTGTTTTATAATGCTTTAATGCTACCTACTTCTTGGTTACTCATAAAGGAATTAATTATTAATGACAAAACACTTTGCTCCATCTTATAACTCAAATGTGATATGCTTTGATATGTGATCATAAACTTGGCTGCTGTAAAGATCTCAAACTTTGAGCCTGCCTTTTGACTTAGCAATTTCAATGGACTTCCCCACTCTGCACGCATTTTCTTGCACTGCCGTGTCTTGGCATGATTAGTAAGAATGGTTTTAATTTGTGACATGAATGGATAAAAGTCAGGTGCACTTCATGGTTCTAAATAGTCATATACCTTAGAGGGGAACCTAGAATAACTATTTAAAGCTTTCAGGTATCTGTCTTAACAGCTCTTTGTTGAGTTGTAGTGGCTTAAAAGAAGATACTTCCGTTTTTCCTCTCAGAGTTTTGATTCATTAAGTCAATAGGCAAATGTTTTCATTAGGAAGGAGGAACACTAATGGTCATTGATCTTACTGCATCTTGCTGCTTTTTGAAAAAGCTTCTGAGGAGTACTTTTAATTAGAGGTAGATTTTGTAGGATCTTCTAAATGTTTAACAGCAGATGATCTCATTCTAATGACTATTTGCATAATATTTGTGTAGATCCCTTTTGAACTTTGTCTTCTGTGTAAAAACACGTACTATGGGTATTTATGTGTAACAACTGAAGATACTTAAAATGCATTGAAATCTAGTTAAACAGTAAGCTCTTCTTCCAGCTTTTGTCTCTTTTGGTACGTTTTTTGTTTGAAAGTTTGTAAAAGCATTTTTAAGTAGTGAAGAAAGGGATTATTTGTTATTGTTGATTGCTGTCGTTCACTTCCAAAACATGTTCCTGTTCAAGCTGTTGTGTAATGTTGCAGTTGGGAGGCAGCAGCTCTCCCCTGAGCAAGCAATTCTTCAGGCTCTCTGCTGGTTAGGGAAAATGAAGAGTTCCTGATTACTTGGTCGAGTTACTGCAGACTTTTCTATGGGTCTAGGAGTGAAAACATACAAAGTGCTTGAATCTGTGCTAACTGGCTCTAGTGTATCAAGGTTGCCTGTTGGAATAGAACTAAGCCAGTGAATAGTGTGTCAGGTGCAGTAGTTATCACTGTGTGGTAATTTCAGTTTTGCCATCTTACAGTAGTTTGAGGTCTCTCAAAGTATAAATGCTTTATTTTTTTTGCTGTAACTTACATAACCATATCTGTATTTCAGCATAGTGCCTCTCTGCTAAAATAAACAGAGCTTATACCCAGATAATCACAGTCAGAATGTAGAATTTTCATGCTGAGGAAGATTTCTCCACTAGAGTTTGACAATAAAATGGGGGAGGGAGCACTCCAGTGAGCAGAGCAGAGTCCTTTGTGAAGCAGCCCCTGACTGACAGGAAATGTTCAGGTTTTTTTTGTTTCTTGAAAAAACTTGCATATTAAATAGAATTGTCCCTTTAATTTATCATATTAAAAGGACAGGAAACAGTGTGTATAGGCTTGACATGTAATACATGATGGCAGGTTTTGACTGTGTTCAAAGACAGTAAGCTTTCTGTATAAAATAATATTTTTTTCCCCAAATTGAAATAAATGGTGGATTTTCTAAAAACACTTGTGATGACATACAGGGTTATTGTGGGAGGGTCTGGCTTGCTTTTGGACTGTGTGAAGATTGACTAGAATAAATGTTACATTTTTGTAAAACCAGTGCATAAATAACAGCAAAAATACTGCCTTAAAGGTGACCTTGTGAGGATGAGAAAAGGGACGGCGTACTGCTTGTTCTCTGTGTGCTTGTAATAGGTTTGAATGCAGAATTCATATCCCTGTTAAAAACTTCATAAAATGGAGCTATCTTAATTTTTTCAAAGAAAGATGGTCCGTGTGTGTGAGGGCGCAGGCAGGCATAGGGAGGAGTGAGAGCGCTGGTGTTTTCCTCAGGAGCTGGCTGGAGCAGAGAAGGGCAGAGAGGAGATTTCCACAGCTCTAATAGTCTTTTTTGTTTGCTGTGTACATCCTTTACACTCTTAAGTTTTATTCCAAGTTTTTTCCAATTTTGCACCTTCTTTTCTTCAGTGCTAAGGGAGAGGATAGCTTATATAGTGCATTCCACTGCAAATTACTGATATTAAAAAAAAAGGTTGTGCTTTGATGAAGTGAAAGTAAGAACCTGTCATGTTGTCTATACTGACAGGAAGAGGTTTAGTCCAGCTTAAATGCAGTTAGCTTTTGACTTTGACATAAGACATACCTATCTGCTGTAATGCCAGTAGAGAACAGCAACACTTTCCTGCTTATCACAGGATATAGGCCTCACATTTAACAGTAATTGTTATATATGTTTGTAAGACTCCCAGTGAGAACATTCAAGTGGGTCTTCTCAGCTGGGGTTCTAGCATCTAAAGGATTCTTGATCTCCAGGAAGATCCAGTGATCTTACAGCTTCTTTAGATGTTAATACTGCAGCATACATACCTTCACAAAATTTTCCAGATTACATCCCATGAAGCAGTAGGTGAGTTGCTAATGGCTGTGAAGAGAACACAGGCTGCCTGGGATGATGCATCAGTTTTACACCCCTTGCAAACTGAAATAAGCAATTCTTCAGGGTCTGTTAGGAACAGCTAGCTCACAGCTGCTCCTGGAAGCATCAGGTTGTGCAAGAGCCTGAAAAACTTTGATTTGAATCTGTTCTGTAGCCTTAATCTTGTACTGATTCATTCTAGAACAAAACAAATGAGAGCTTTAAATACTAGCCCTGGATGTAAGAATGCATCGGCATTTTGAAGAATTTGGGGATTCAGGCAGAAGATGATGGACCTGAATTAGGCAGTGCTACTTAACCTACCTGGTGGCAGATCACAGAATGGTTTGGGTTGGAAGGAACCTTAAAGGTCATCCAGTTCCAAGCCCCCTGCCATGGGCAGGGATACCTTCCACTAGACCAGGTGCCAAAGCCCCATCCAACTTGCCCTGAAACCCTTGCAGGAATGGGGCATGCACAGCTTCTCTGCCCAACCTGTGCCAGGGCCTGCCCACCCTCACCAGGGAAGAATTTCTTCCTTTTAACTAATCTAAACCTACCCTCTTTCAATGTGAAGCCATTCCCCCTTGTCCTGTCACTCCATGCTCTTGTCTAAAGTCCCTCTCCAGCTCTCTTGGCCCCTTTATAGGCACTGGAAGATGCTGTAAGGTCTCCCTGGAGCCTTTTCTTCTCCAGGCTGAACAGCCCCAGCTCCCTCAGCCTGTCTCCATAGCAGAGGTGCTCCAGCCCTCAGAGCATCTTCATGGCCCTCCCCTGGACTCACTCCAGCAGCTCCACGTCCTTACACTGGGGGCCCCAGAGCTGGACACAGCACTCACTCCAGGTCGGGTAGAGAGGGAGAATCCTCTCACTTGACCTGCTAGCCATGGTTTTTTTGATGCCGCTCAGGGTACAGTTGACTTTCTGGGCTGCAGGCACACATTCCCAGGTCATGTTGCGCTTCTCACCCACCAGCACCCCCCAAGTCCTTCTCCCCAGGGCTGCTCCCACTCCATTCTCTGCCCAGCCTGGATTTGTGCTTGTGATTGTCCTGGCCCAAGTGTGGGACCTTGCCCTTGGCCTTGCTGAACTTTGTAAGGTTTGCACAGACACACCTGTCAGGGTCCCTCTGGGTGGCTGTGCTTGCTGATGCCTCAGACTTTTTTTTGTGACATCCTGCAAATTCCAGCTGTGCTGCCTAAGGAGCCCCATTTCCCTGAAGGTACAGTTGCACATGCTTTCTCAAGCAGCCTTTAGGTAGTTCAGCACAGATTGCTGTGAGCCACGTGTAGCTGTTAGTGTGCTTATGTGATGAATTGAAGTGGTGTCATGCTCTGGAAGAGCATGGGAGGTGTTTCTTCAAGGAAGAGGTGAGGGGAGGGAGAAAAGAGGGAACACTTAACTGCTTAAGTAGTACAGCTGTCAAATATCTACTATAGCCTTATTCACTCGAGGCATAAAAAGCCTGATATTAGTTACAGTGACGAATGTTTCAGTCCTTATCACAGTGGGAACCAAATGCTTTCATCACTTCCTTTCGGGAATTTAAGCTGAAGGCAGAGATGCCAGATGAAGCAGCTTGAAGGTGGATATATTACTGAGGTTGCTTTTGTCTGTGTGTCTCTCAGTAGCCTTCCAGTACAAAAGTGGTTCTTCTAAACAGTCTTTGAGGCCAATGTTGTATTGTTGTACATTGGCAGCTTTATATTTTGGCAGGGAGGGGAACCTGCCTGGTACTGAGTGTTAAGGGAACATGATATGATATGCTCAGTTTCTGTCACAGGATGGAGTCAAAAGTGCATGGACTGAAAATAACTTTGTACACTGTACTTTGTGCACTGTACTGCTAATGTGTGGTGGTTTTTAAAGACACTCTAGGCAATAAATGGGTTTCTATTACTTTGCCCCAAAATAATAAAGGTTAAAAATCTCTTCTGTTTCGTACCTTTTCACATCAGAAAAGAACTGTGCATTCTAAGTAACTGATTTTTATGGCTCAGTTGTCACCCTACAACACCATGCATTGTGTTGGAGTGTTTGCTGTCCGTGGGTACTGCTGCAGGGGGAGATGTGGACCTTATTTAAACACGCAGTTTAGTTGATGGCTGTCGGAGCTGTTTAGCCAAAACCTTCTCTAAGCAGTGGGCTGTGAAGCTCCCATGCTTAAGCACTGGCAAAGCAGGTATCAAACGTTTTGTGGGTGACATACATCAATATCTGCTCTGTGAAAGTGATAGTGTTTTCACTGACTATAAGAACTTCCCTTCAATGCAAATTATGAGAGTTCTGTCTTAATGAAAAATTACCTTGTCAAGCAGGATTCTTAGTATTGTGAAACAGTTGTATTTTGGTTTTCACTGTTCTGCTGTTCTCACTGCGGGGTTAGTTGGAGCAGTAAGTGGGTTTTCTCTGATTTCAGGGTTGCTTTCGAAAAATCTAATGCTGCTTTTCTTGATGCTTATTTGTTTTATTTTCCAGGCCTTCCTTAAATCTTTCCATGTCTAAATGGACTCCTGAATGTAATATAGTTTATACTCTAAAAGCGGATATGAAGAGTGAAGTTCCTTCTGATGCACCAAAGAGACAGGAGAGTCTGAAGGGGATCCTCTTGAACCCTGAGCCTATTGGGGCGGCCAAAAGCTTCACTGCAGAAGTTGAGATGATTGCCAGTAAAGTAGGGAATGAATTCTCTCACTTATGTGGTGACTCTCAAAAGCAAAAGGACATGAATGGCAACCATACAGACCAAGAAAAAAGTATTGTGGTGCGAAAAAAACGCAAGAGCCAGCAGGCTGGTCCTTCATACACTCAGAACTGTCCCGATAAAGAAAATAAAGGAATCTTAGGACTGAGACAGCATCTAGAAACACAGAGTGAAGACAATGACTCTTCTTTTAGTGACTGTATCTCTTCGCCCTCATCTAGCTTACATTTTGGAGACTCTGACACGGTAACATCTGATGAAGAAAAAGATGCTCCTGTAAGACACCCCCCGGCAGTGTTGAATACTGCGAGTAGAACTCACAGCGCCAGGTCACAGAAGTGGCCTCGGACTGAGGCAGACTCTGTCCCTGGGTTATTAATGAAAAGGCCCTGTTTTCACAACAGCTCTTTAAGAAGGCTCCCATATAGGAAAAGAGTTGTGAAAACAGGTTCGTCCCAGCGGACACAGAACCAAAAAGAGCGGATTTTGATGCAGAGGAAGAAGCGGGAGGTGTTGGCTCGGAGGAAGTACGCTCTGCTGCCCAGCTCCAGCAGCTCCAGCGACAACGATCTCAGCAGTGAGTCCTCCTCCAGCTCCTCCACCGAAGGGGAGGAAGACTTGTTTGTGTCACCTGGGGAAAACCACCAGAGCAGTGCAGCTGTTCCTTCAGGTAAAGCTAAACCGTGAGGTGTTCTGTATTAAATAGCTTTTGTCATGTTCAATAGTCATTTTTATAAGTTCTTTGGAGCTGTTTTTGTGTTTTTGTAGAAGTTAATGCTACAAATAGACTTCCTGCAAGTAATGTGAACGTTACAACCTGATGTCCTGATGGGAAGAGTACATTCAGAGCTTACTGTAGAACTACAACAAATCTAAAACCTTTCATGTAAAAGTTAATGGTTTCTGAACAATTTACTGGAAGGTTGCTCAGTCCGATGAGTCACGTGCTGCTGAGTTAGTCCATTTGGTTTTTAGCTGCTGAATCGTATTAAAAATTTTAGCTATTACAGCTTTGGTAACTGATTGTGGTAATAACAATTCTGTCTCTTTTCAGACTGTAGAAATATCTGCTAGTACTTAACTGCATTTGACAGTTTATAAAAATATGAAGAAGAAAATTGTTCATTGGGTTAAGACCCTGAAATAGGAGGCAGGTGATAGTAGCTTTAGTATTGGGATAATAAGATAAAAATATTTTATATATACCAAATGTTTTACATAGATAAACTCCATGCAGTCATCTTGCAGTTGCTTTACATAGTTGTTTGTCTAGTACATCTTAAGCACAGTCTTTGAATGCTTGAATGTTTGGGGGATTTGGGGGAATGTTTTTGGTTTGGTTTGTTTGTTTTTGTTTTGTTTTCTGGGTTTATTTTTTGTGGGGTTTTTTTGTTTATTTTTTTGTTCATTGACATATTTTCTTGGACTTGCTTTCATCTTAAGTTTGCCAAGTGAAAGTGGTTGTACATTCTATTTATTAGTTTAGCTTTTTAGAGAACATGGGGAAGTAGATAGAACACAGCATGGTGTTAATCTGTGCAGCCATGTGTTTTATACAATAACAAATATGTTTTAAAAAGTGAATGCATATCTCAGACTGTGCTGATCATTCCTCTAAGAAAAAATTACTGAAAATACAAGGACAGGGTTTAAAAAAAAAAAAGGTGTGAATGTTGATGTTGGGGCAGGATTTGTGCTTGAACACAACCAGAGTACTAAAGTCTAGATTATTACTTGCTATTCATTGTAGCAGGAAATAATTTGTGTGTTGGTCTTTAACATGCTGTTTAATCCAAGAAATAAAATCTGTAATGCAAAATTCTTACTTATACAGTGCTAGGACTGCATATATAACTGAAGCAGAATAATTATTGCACAGCCTTAATTATCTTGATGCATATTTATGGAGATAGAAATTAATTTTTGAAGCCTACAAAAGTTACGTTTGACATGCATGTTTAAGCACACTGAAGAATATGATTTGTAAATAAATGTGTGAGGATATGCATACATTTATATTAAAAAACAATTTGGGAAACTACTGTGTTAACACCTCTGTTCCTAAGTTAATAGTTTCTTATCCTTGTCAGAGAGGGTGGAGTTTCATGGAACTGGAAAATGGTGCAGGCAAAATTAACCACCTTTTCCACACAGATGTAGAAAAGTCCAGTGGCTTAATTTTTATACTACTTAAAAAGCACAATATATGAAATTGTTTCTTTTCATGTCATGGGTGAAAATCCCTACAGTTAATTTTAGATCAAAATCCTGACATCAGTTCTAAGTGAAAGAAGAGATACCTTACAGAATGTGTACTGTGGTGACTGGACTTGAGCACTCACACTTGCAGTGAGCTGAAAAGCAGCTCTGGCTTAGTGTTTGTGAATACCGTGGGTTTTTTCCTAGCAGAAATAGGTATTGATGGAAAGTTTTGAGCATTTTATTTACATTGCAGATATAATGGGAAGTTGAGCAGACATCCTGTGTGAAAGTGCCCTATTTTTAGCAAGATAAAAATGTGATTAACATTTTCTGTAGCTTTCTGCTGTTATATAAGGCACTTCTAGTTATTGAGTTAATTAGGACAGAAATGGGGCCAGCTGGAAGAATAGCTGTGCAGCTTCTCTGTGTAGTGAGCAAGCAGGATGGTGTTTCTATAAGGAGAAAGAGTTGTATTGATAGTAGTGCTGCACTGGCTTGTTAATGTGAGGGAAGATATCTTTGCTCCACACTGGCATATGTGCATCTGCTGAAATTACAGAATATACTGAAGGACAAATAACCTCTGCTAAGAATACAAGGCCTGTGGCACATATATATAAAAGTACTAGGGGACAGACTTAGGAAAGGAAGAGAATAGTAACAATAATAATAATAATCCAGAAAGAAAATAGAATATAAAAAGATATGGTAATAACTGAATTTTTAATGAGTAGGCATCAAAGTGATGTGATTTGTCTTTTAGCCTACTGAAAAGCAATTTTTATTAAGACTATGTCGGAAAATCTGTCTTTGCTTTGAGTGTTGATGTTTATCTAAAGATACGGTGCATTTTAAAGAACTAGTAAATTTAAGTAATGTATACTGTTTTGGAAGGTGTTCCTTTCTGATTGTTGCAGGAAATTAAAGTAACAGATCCTTTTAATTAAGGAAATGTTTAGTAGGTTAGTCCTTGTAGTTAATAAAACTAACTTGGCTAATTTTGGAAAATCATACAGCTGGAACCTTTACTGAAAAGAGAACCCAAACAGCAATATGTAGGATTTTTCCTCCTTTTCCATCACAGCTTTAGCTATTCTTCTGGTGAAACTTCGTGCTTTGGGAACGTGAGAGTTCTGAACAAGTCTGTCTTGTCACCTGGGAGTAGATTATATTGTTTTACCAACTGTTTGCCACAAAAGGCAGCTGTCCTCATTAAACCTGGGATGAGCAGCTGAGGCTGGTTCAGGAGGCAGAGGGGCTGGGGGCACAAGGACAGTGTAAAATCCATTGTGTTTGGTTTTATGTCGTTTTATGACACAGTTACAGTTGAAGGTACAAGTGCTGTCAGAGGTGGACATTCTAATTGGAGAGTTGATCAGTTGGCTTTGATTGCAACACTGAGCTTACAGCTAAAATGACAGCAAGCAGCAGCATTTTTGCTGTGAAACAAATTTTGATTCTGTGTTTCGTTAGGTAATGCAGAAGCATTTCTCTAACCCTGTATACACATCTATAGAGAGAATCCTCCTTTGACTTAAAAGGTGGCAAAATTTCAATGTTTACTATAGTTGAATCTCTGTCTGTAGGTATATGATTTTCATCTGAGGATTGGTGCTATTTGGAGACAGTCTCTGGAGGGAAATCTAGCAAAAGCTAAAATTGGAACAAGTTTTTAGTCTTACATACTCCGATTTGGCAATAAAGCAGAACTCTGGAAAATAGGAAAGTGTTGAGAAATATGGGTAGGGTTTTGCATTGTCATAAATTGTTCACCTAATAGCACTTAAAATTCCTTCAGGGTCTGACATGTTGTCTTAATATTTTTGAGCAAATAGTGCTAGACAGGCTTTCCTCTTTTCTTGAAATGTAATGCTGATGAGAAGCTGCTCCAGATTTCGTTCGGAGCTGCTTAGAATGATAAGACTGAGTTTATTCACAACTGTCCTCTTGATCTTCTAATGCATTTGTTGTCTGTCTTCCAAAAAATGTTGAATATAGACATTTGATACTTTGCAAGCCATGGGCTGGTGAAACTATTAAGCATATACTTTATGTTCAGCTTATTTTAACAGGTTTAAGATAAACAGGTATTAAGTGGAAATGAGCTGCCTGTTGTTAGAGTTGATTATTTTTCAGTTCCTTAATCCCTCCTGAAAACTACAGCATGCAGTCCTTTTCTCACAGTAACTGATGCAGCTCATCATTCCAAGCTGTTACCTCAATAGCATTAGTGGATAAGGAAGGGAATAAGTATCCTGTTTACTGTGCCACTTACTGGAGAAGGGTCTGGGAAGAGCTGAGAAGCAGTGAGGGAAGAAGCACCTGGCTCTGTGAGCAGTCAACATTAATCAGCGCTGCTCCATCCATCTGCTGTGAATTGGAGCTTTAAATAGCTGCAGTAATAAAAGTTGGCGTGGAATTCACTTCAGCACTTCCCCCTTGCTGCTGAGAAGATGCTACTCCTAGAGCTGGCATTGCCCATAGGACCAAGATTGATGTGCTTGGTTAAGAACAGGTGGTAGAGGTTTGAATCAGCATGGCTCAGAGCTGGCCAGAACCCCCTGAATTCTGGTTGTTCGCTGTCTTTTCCACCAGGGTGCAGCCTCCTAAGCAATTTGTGTGTTTTGGAAAATTTCTCCCATCATGCACAGCTATTGGGAAGTGTATTCCAAGTAAGTCTCAGGTACAGAAAAACTGTCTTCATCCAACACTGAGAGAACAGGCAGGTTCTTCTAGGAATCCTTGGCAGAATGTTGACAGCACTAAATCATAGTTATTTTCTTAGCAGGGTATTATGATTTTATGAGTAGAATGGCACAAGATTTCTACAAGCAGAATGCAATTGTGCAATCTATAAATAGCATAACACAAAATTTTTACTACCACTTAAGTTAGAATTTCAAGCCACCTGCACCCTCTGCAGATCAGGTCAAATCTTAACATGTGGTTTGCTTTATCAATATACCAACCGTAATCCAGACTCAAAAACCATATAAAAGAACAGGAGTCACTCACTCAGTCCTGAGAGGAAGCAGGTGAAGATGGAGGTGTCCCTTGCCACCAGTGAGGGCTGGGGGTCGCAGTTCTGCTCCCGGCTCCCACTCAGCACTGGCAGCTGCTGGTTTTCCAGGCAGTGCTGTGTGCGCTGTCAGGCTTCCCTGTGGCGGGGCGTCAACAGCACCTGCTTGGCCGAGTGCCGGGGACCTCCAAGGCCAGCCAGGAAGGGAGGAATCGTCCTGGCGCCCGCGAGCCTTGAGGCTCACAGGGAGGGGAGGTACCAATCTGTTTGGTTTGTCTACTTGGTACACAGGACCTTCAGAGGCTGGGAACGAGGGAAAGGGAACGAAAACATGACCTGCTCAGTCACAGAAGGTGGCCACTCAGAAAAGGGTGTTAGTTATGTTGAATGTGTTAGCAGAGTTGGGAGCAGGGGGTACCAGTCATACCTAGGTCAAGAGGTTTGAGAGTTACAGAAGGGGATACTCATTATTTTATCCATTTCAAGCTGAAGTACTGTCCAGTTAATTATCTTTAATTCACGGGCACGTAGAGACACACAGTACCAACAAATAAAAAAAGGATTCAACACACTTAGTGACAGCTGTCCGTGAGCAGTGACTGCACAGCAAAGTGCACTCTGGCATCTGTGACCTTGTGGTAGATGCTGTGTGGTTTGAGAGGTTTTAGGTAGAATTTGTAGCCTGAATTTTCTGCTGTGTCTGCATAGTCCTGCAGCTGGCAGAGAGAACTGGGCCTGAGCAGACTCTTGGTCTGACCCAGTGGAAGCTTGGAACTCCTTAGAAGAAGTCATCACTGTCACTGGAACCTGACTGCTTACTTTAAAGCTCTTCTGGTTTCCCTTATGGCTTGATCACACTGTCTCATCTGAAACTGTGTATTGTAAAACGCTTTCATTATCTTACATGTAATATTTAAACTGGTTAAACTCCATGTTAATTGCAAAACAGAATTAAAAATACCCTCCAGGAGTGACAGCAATCAGTCAAACGTATATTTGGATATTCCACCAGTGTTATCTATGTCCTTGGTGGGGTACCTATGTTGATGATGATTGATTAATCTTGGAGTTATGCCATGATCTTTCAGAGTTAAGTAATAGTATTGTTATATATATTACACATGTTATACTGTGCAAAGCTTAGTCTCTTTCTTACAACTTCTGGATTAATAAGGTATTGGGTTCTAAACCCTGCTTCCCAGCAAGTTGGTCTGTCAGTGGCACCTGGCAGTTGCTGTTCTGAAATAATCTTACAACTTTCTGGGGAAAAATATACTCGTTTACTAATCTAAATGTTGGACTACAGAGTATTATTATAAAAGTTATGTTCTGCTTAATAAAGTAATCTGCCAGATTTACTGTCTTTGTGAAAGGCCTGGAGAAGGCTGTGGTTTTATTTTCAAGGGAGGATTGTAATTTTGCACATGTTCAGATTTGGATTCAAGCCTGTGTGGTTTATCCCTTCCCCTAGGCTGGCTGAGCACTAGGTTTCCATCGTAAAACAGGCTTTTAAAGAGAGGAAAAAAGCTTCTGTAAAGAAGTTACTGACTATTTCTGATTAGTAGTCACTTAACTGTTGTTGAAAGGTCTGAATTGTTGAGATATGCAAACCTTGCAAACTGAAATTCGGTGTTTTTCATGCACTATAAAATATTATTTGTGCATGTGAGTAGAGGAAAAACACCCCAAATTTTGTGGAAACTGAAAAATGCTAGCTGTAATTTTCAGGAGAAGTTTTGTTTCTCACTAGCTCATTTAAAATGTAGAATGAGTCTTTCAGTGGTAGCCCAAAGCCTAATTTAGTCACAAACAACTAGAGTATAATTTGTTTGCTGTGTTTTGTGATTCAGAAGATGACAGAGAGGAACAGTGTATACCTGCAGGAGGATAATTTTCTGTTTGTTTTATAGCCATAGGTATTATTCTGAAAGTAGTACAAAATACCTCTTATACCTAAACACCAAAATATCTGCATAACTATTTTGCTGTCAGCAATCCAGTGAGTCTTCTCCTTGAAAGGAGGTTACCTTCAAGGACTTTAGGATTAGTATAGTTAACACTCATTATACAGATTTATTTTACAGGTTCAGTCATTTAGATGATACACTGATGAGTAAGGTATTCATACTTTAAGATCGGTTTTGCTTGAAGTTCTTTACAGACAGAAGATGGCTGGTCAGTGACTGCTATGTGCTAAAAGCAAAGAAGTGAATTATACCTTGTCATGGTGGACTGTAGAAAACAACTGAACAAATATTTGCATAGTTTAGAGGTTTATTCCTGGTTGATTTTTAAGAAAGTTCCTTGTATAGGAGAGTGCTTCACGGGATGAAAACCTCATCAGTTTGTGCTTTTGGCTTGGGAAGGTGTTACTAGAAGCATGAACAGTAGGAAACAGCATATGGGTGAACTATGTCTATGCTATACTTGGAGTGACTTTGACTATTTTTCTAAAGATTTTCTTTGGTATTTTGGAAATTATAAAACCTGTTCATTCAGTAACAGTCCTGATAATTTCTACAGTCTGACTCACGTAGTTTATAAAATTACATTTTAACTAAAGATTTGCTTAAAAAAAATGAAGTGAACTTTCAAACCTTGACAAAGGTGACTATCGGAATAGTGTAGATACTCTGTTTAGAACTGCCTTTGGTTTTTGTGAGCTAAGTTTGTGTCAGAATTTCACTAGAGATGCACACTGGGTGAATTCAGTATAGATGCACATGGCATATGATTTTGTCCTTGAGGAGGACCTGTTTATTTTCTGAAGTACAATCTTCCCCCTTTTGCAGCTGCCATAAATTTTAATAAATACTGAGCCTGAGGACATGTTGGATTCTTGAGGAGTGCTCTCAGACTTAACTGGAGTTGGGAGAAGTGTGTGTTTGGAAGGTGGGAGAAGGAGAGCTGTGTGTTTTCCCAACTGACTCTCCCCACCTGCTTGGCTGCCTGGTTTTGTCTGGGAGCAACTGAGATAGTTTTGTGTAAGGAAGCTGTTGCTTATTTGCCTGTGATAACCATGATATTTACATTCTTCTGAATGTGACGATGACTTTTAGCTGCTGCCTTTCACTTTGAGTAACTGGCCTTTCAGTATTTTCAATTTTCAAATACAACTTTGTTTTTTAGACATTGCAGTATTCTCAGTTTTCCCCCAAACTTTCATGCAAATCCTGAGAATTAATTTTATTACATACTACTGCACAAGTTCGGTGAGTACCAGTATTTGGAAGCATGGCTCCTTCCATCTTCAGCCACCAGTCTTCCTGGGATAATGTGACCAGAAACAAAGGCCGCTGAAAAACAAGTAATGCAGTTGGGTTTTCTTCAAAATACGAAAACGTTGATACTGGGGGGGATGGATAATCTGCCCCACGTTGTCATTGGGTAGAGCAGCTGAGAACAGTCAGTCCATACAAGCTTTAAGTATTGACTCAAATGAGACCAAATTCTTCAAGCCCTTTTCTTGAAGCAATTTGCAAATAACACAATGGTAGTTTGTGATTTCTAAGCTATGCAGCTCATTTGTTTAGGAAGTTCTTTTGTGCACAGTGAATCATCCATAGCTCAGTCTAAGCGTTCTAGATAGCTCAGACTTGTCACTGTCGGTGTTACAACTGCAGAGAAGTGTTTCATGTGTCTGCCTGTTAGGCTGGAACTTTGATAACTAAAAACAGTTAAAAAGAAAAGCTATTAGTGGTAACAAACCACTACTGTTTTGCTAGTTTGAAAATTTTTTCTGTTTTTATATTAATTTATATTTTGTTGGTGTTACAGGTAATAAAATTCACTGTAATTTCTTTCAATACAATATAATGTGAGGTTTTCGTACCTACCCCACACCCAGTCCTGTCTCCTTCCTTTTTTACTTCAATATATACAGCAGAATTGCTGCCTTTAATAATTAGGTCATGTATTTGACAGTTGCACCTAAAGCTTTGACATAGAATTCCCTGCCTACATGTATTTTTAGTCTAGGAAAAATAATCTCTTAAAAAACCAGCTCCTGAGGCAGATGAAGTGTACAAACTTTCTTCCTCCTTTTTGCTCATCAGGAAGTATTGATGAAGATGTTGTGGTGATTGAAGCATCCTCCACTCCCCAAGTCACTGCTAATGAAGAAATAAATGTTACCTCAACAGACAGTGAAGTGGAGATTGTCACCGTTGGTGAAAACTACAGGTGAGATTTGCAGCTCTTTGTGTTAATGCAGTTGTGCTTGTCTCCAGGTGTCATTAAAAGCCCTTAAGGTAATGTCACTGAAATTCTAACCAGGGTGCACAGTACGCATTTTTGGTTAAACGAAACAACAAACAAGCCAAAATCAACAAAACAAAAGCCAAGTAACAACAAAAAACCCACAAGCAAAATTACCCAAAGCACAGCTTTGCCAAAGCTTGACACTGCCAGCTAGTCTGGAGTTGCTGAGGAAGCTGTAGGCAGTGTGACTGATGGGTGGGCAGAATTTAGGGAAGCAAAGCTGCACAGTGAGATCTGGAGAGAGCAAGTGCAGGCCGAGGGGATTAGCTGAGCAGTTCCCAGGAAAGCATCCTACTCTTCTGAAGCTGCTGCTTTCCTGTTCTTCCATGCCCCTCTGGAAGTTTTGTTCCATATTTGTCAGATGTTAGAGAATCTGTTAAAGTGGAGATCCTTGAAGAAGAAAACTTCAAACCTGTCTAAAGTCAGATAGGATGCGTTTAAAAAATAAAGAGCTTTGTATCTCCCCAGCATCAGGAAGAAGTGTTTTCTGCAGTAGCCTTAAAAGACTTGAAAAAATTAGGTGGTTCTTCCCTTCCCTTCTGCAATGCTACAGCCAAAACAGTGGTAGTTCCATGGTGATTTGTGCAATGGGTTTTGTTTGTTTTTAGTGAAGTCATTCCCTTCTCTTCACATTTTCCTCTTCTGAGTTGCTGAAGTCTGAGTACATTGTTTTTCCAAAGTGGAAAATAAGAGCCATTTAATTTATGTAAATAAAGGAGAATCATAATTTTTTGAGAGTGAAATGGTAAACACAATACTATAAAAATATTGTTCCCTTCATTAAAGACTGTATCCTACAAAGAGGAGACAATTTCCAAGGATCTTTGTTTTGGGTGTTTGGGTTTTTATGGCTAAATTGAACAGACTGGGTGCTAAGTGTTATAACACAGAGATAAAATTATTCCTTTCCTTGGTATGGTTACAGGCTTACGATTTCCTCTTCTCAAGCCACATTTCATCACACCAAGCTCTGTTTGCTCTTCAAAGAGGGGGAGCAAAATAATACTAGAGAGGAAAGTTCAGAAATTTTGTACTTTTAGGACATTTTGGAAATTTGAAAATATTGTGAAAATAATCTATCTCAAGTTAACATGCAAAAGTACTTCATGCTTACCAGTTTTTATTGCCTGCAGTTGTTATTTATGGACCTGCTCTTTCAGACTGCATAGGAATAGTGTAGGATTTGGTGATTCTTCATCTCCTATTAACAAAGTTGAAACAACATCAGATGTAATTGCTGCCTGACCGTGGTTGTAGGGTTTCATCGTGAAATTTTTGCAAGTTACCTGTTTGTGGAACACGGCTTAAAGACCTTTAAACTCTGTGTTGGTTATTTGCTGTCCTGTTCCCTGCTAAAGGCTGCAGCAGAGTTTGTAAGTACAAACCTAATGAATGTAGAATCCTGGGGTATTTCAACGTAACAAAATGCTTTTATAGTAGTAAAACCCCCTCAACTTCAACTAACTTCTCAGACGTGAGGAGAAAAAGTGAATAATGGCAAAATGTCAGTCAATGCTTACAGGTGTCAACCTTCCTTAAGGTCTCGTTCTGCGCTGGGACACGCGAGGTCCCACTGGGGCCAGAGCTCCGGCTCGCACGGCGCGCGGCCCCCGGAGCAGCGCACCCGCAGCAGGATCTCCACCGTCATCCAGCCCCTCCGGCAGAGCGCGGCCGAGGTCGTGGACCTCACCGTGGATGAGGATGGTGAGTGGGGTGCTCGGAGAAATCCCTTCCTTTCTCAGGAGCAGTGAGGCCAGTGGAGTTAATTCCATCGGTTATAAGGCAGCGTTTTGTGAGCATGTCTGATTTCCAAGCCCGTCGTGACCTTCCTTTTAGAATTAGAAGCTTAGCCATTTCCAGTGGGTCTATTAGCTCCAATTTTAATTCCAAAGCTGCCTTGGGTGTGTGTCTGAGGGCTGACTCACCAGGCAGAAACTACAGAGCAGGTTGGAACTACTTCTTGAAAAATATGCATGCGCTTCTATACAGCACTATAAAAGGAAAATCTGTCGTTGCCTATGCTTTGGAATAGTTACTGTTCCTTCAGGCCTTGGAGTAAAAATAATTTTAAAAAAAGGAAAGAAAAGGCCCAACCCTAACCTAGTAAAGTGTGTTAGGTTTCTGAAGCTGTAACCTTTCATTGTTTCCTAACATTAAAACCTTCTAGCACTTACTAAGTCTATTCCTGCTGAAAATCATAAGAGCAACTTCCAGGTACATTCAGAAAGTTGAGAGAAGGAAAAACCAGAGCTCATGTACATTTTTGCACATTTATTTTTTTGTTGGTGGTGATTTTGGGGATTTCTTGGCTGCATGTTACTTGTGGTGTTTTAACAGAAGTTTTGTCCTGTTGTGGTTCTGTCCCTGAGTGCATTGCAAGCTTTGATATCTTGCAATATGTTATTCTTCAAGTTGTCTTGATTTTTGGAGTGGGTTGGAGAGTTGGAGAGGCTTGGGAATAGTTTTGATTGGTTGGTGGTTTTTAAGGGCGAGGATGGGTTGAATTACAGACTCTTTATGGATTTACTGTTAAATATCCCAGCAGCTCTGTTATTGAAGGGGTGTAGGCTACTACTGCTTTACTCTTAGAACTTGAAGAATTTAGTCTTAACCTAATTACTTAAGAAAAAAATATTATTCCTGAATGTACTTTTACTTCTGTAATGAGTGTATTTAAGACTAGCTGTTTCTCCTGCCTCCTGGAGGAAATGCCTTTCTGAGTCTTCCAGGATTTCAGGAATATTATTTTTGAGTTTAAGCATCAAATTTCACACGTGAATTAATGTAAAATGATAAAACTTCTGAATTAACACTGTTACAAGGAAGCTGTGCAGTTTATCACAACTTTACTGATTTCTTCAAAGGTACTGGACTTAAAACTTTGCTGCCTGCTTCCACGAGCATGAGGATAAAATCTCCAACTGTCTTCCTGGATTAACGTCTGTGAAGTGTGTTAAGAAATGGAGTTTCTCTTAGCTAGTAGTTTGAGATTGACAGAGCCCCCTGTTTTTTACTGGTTTTGGGGGGAGAAACAGAACTGTCAGTGTGGGTGATGGTGAAACAGGCCCAGGCTGGCCGGGTAGCTGAGGCTGGTGGAGCTGAGAATTTTGGCTGCAGGAGTGTGCTCAGAAGCTGCTGGCACTCTGACTTGAGCACTGCGTGATCACTGCTCATTGTAGGCTATACTTGTCTTATATAGTTCCTGTTTTTTTCTGAATTTAAACATTAATACATTTCTCCCAGAATGTGCTCCTTTAAGTAAAATTAGTATGTTGGAATGGCACATTAAAAACCAAAGGAATTTAAATGTAGGTATCTGGCCATGTTTTTTTAATGTGATGAGTTGGGAGACTTGCAAGAGGGAAGATATATTTATTCCTTTGCTCACTGAATTGCTGATATTGCTACTAGATATAGAGAGAAGCCTTGAAAACCAGTCATATTTTATTTTGAGACTTTGTGTAAGAGAAGTATTTGAAGTTTTTTGATGCTTTTTTCCTCTGATATCCATGCAGACGTTTTTACTAAAAAAGCCAGAACTGCTTCTGATGATCTTCCCTTTTATGGTATCTCATGTTCCTAGTCGTGTCATTGCCTTGTCATTAATTAGAGAGAAATTTCAAGTTTACAGTCAAATACATTTTCAAAACTAAATTTGAAGGATACCTCTACGTATAGTTTTAAATTTTAACCTGTTTACAATTGCCTAGTGAAGGACAAGATTTATCAAGAGTTTGTATTTCCCAGGATAATACGTAAAATGAACACGTTTGCACTTTAAAAGAAGTCTCAGATACTGATATTCTGCTTTTAATGTGTGTTGAGACTAGAAGCCAAGTTTATCTTGCTAAAGCCTTTAGTACTATGCATCTAGAATGACTGAAGGTTGTAAAGTAGCACTGCTAGTTTAGATGTTGTTATGCTGTTCTTGGGGAGTGATATAAAAGTCTCTCTGTTCTTTGCAGGCATTAAAAAGGTGTCAGGGTAGAGTAGTTTGTCTGTGGATTTATGGACTATTTCAGCAAGTGTTTTCATCATAAAGTAGTAATTTCTAGTAGTTTTTTTAATTCAGTAAATGAAATGTGAATGTCAGATTTGCTTGGAAATTGATTTTTTGTTAATTCTTAAAAGAAAAAAAGGCAGATTAGAAAAAAAAAGAGGAAATAAGGTAATTTCAATTTTCTTTGTGTACCTGAGTGAAACAGAATTACCTTTTGTGGTTTGTACCTGTCAGCCTTTTGTGTTCTGACAGGCCAGAATTGAGAACTTCTCGTAGAATAATTCAAAAGCAACAACAACAATAAAATACCGCCAGTAGCTTTTAAAGCCTAAAACCATGAAAACTTTTTTGTTTCGCTAGAGCCGGCAGTTGTGCCAACCACGTCAGCGCGAGTGGAGCCGCAGGTGGTGAGCGCTGCCTCCGGTAACAGCTCCAGCACCTCTACCTCAGAGCAGGCCTCTGATGCAGCTCCCAGCGTCTCCAGCAGCCAGCCTCCTGCAGCTCCAGAGACCACTCCCAGTCTTCCCAGTGGCAGCACTGCTGGTACTTCTGCTGGAGGTACAGAATAAGAGCTTTCTGAGCTGTTGTCTTGCCTCCAAGTACAAAGGAGGTAGAGGAAGTTGATCAGCATTCTCTAGATCAGATGGCAGTACTACAGCATCACAGGAGTAAGCTGAGAGGGCAGGAATCTGACAAGACCATTAACTTCTCCACAAAGATAAAGGAAATGTGCTGGAGCTTTCTGCCTTTGCCTGTTGGAAGGATTTGGTTGTATGTAATGAATCACACCCTTGCTTTTTGAGGAGATGGAATGTAGTTCACTGGGAATTCGCTCTCCCATTGCAGTGTGTTGCAGAGATGTTTTTTTAATGTGTTGTAAGGAAGTGAAGGGTTTATACAGGTTCCTTGAACCTCCTGCTATAAATCCCTCCCTTGGGAGCACATTTATACAGACCTGTAAGGGGTGGGCATGCAGGTAGCACTCATAACATCACTGACACGAGGCTGCCCTGTCTGCAGCAAAACCCGAGTGGACCGCAGCTGCACAGGAATTTGAGGTCTCTGAGGCACACTAACCACAGGGAGAATCTCTTCTCCTTTCCTGCTGGTAATATGCCTTAAATTAGTGGGAGTGTCAGGTCACATCCTCCAGTGGTTCCCATGAGTATATTATCTGAATAATTCAGTTTTGGTTCATTTGTCAGACATAGCTAAATGTTATTTTTTGTATCTAGTGTGTTTTGTTTTAGTCTGGATCTGTTTTTCAGTTGGTTACTTATTTAATCACAAAGTACAGAGTGTTTTTTTCTATATTAAGGCACTGCTTTACAGTGATCAGCTTTACTAATTTCTTCCACTTCAATATTAATTTTCTCTATCTCCAAGATGACATAAGAAGAACTGCATCCAACACAACACTGGAAACCGGCCCTCCGGCCATGCCAAGGTTACCATCCTGCTGCCCTCAGCATTCTCCTTGTGGAGGACCTTCACAGACTCATCACGCGTTGGGGCACCCACATACAAGCTGCTTTCAGCAGCATGGCCACCACTTCCAGCATCACCACCACCACCACCACAACCCTCACCCGGCTGTTCCGCTGTCTCCTTCCTTCAGTGACTCCAGCTGCCCTGTGGAAAGGCCTCCCCCAGTGCCTGCCCCCTGTGGAGCAAGCAGCAGTTCTGGCACCACTTACCATGACCAGGCACGTTGAATCCCTGTGACTCTCGCACAATCACACCTTGTGACTTGGGCTTTCAGGCTGTTACAGATATGAGAGGAGAGAATAGGATGCTGAATTAGAAATTACTCTCTTGCTCTGCATCGGGCATTACAGAAGGGAACTAAAAGGAGAATTTGAGCTATAATATGTGTACACAAAACCTTGAAATTTTATAGAAAGTTGTTATACAAGTAATCTTTGACAGCTGACCTCTTGATGACTATAAGATCATAGTGACTGTTTAACCAAACCAAACATAGGTCCCTTGAAATAACTCTGCCTGTCATAGCAGTTTTGCAATGCAAATAATTGAGCTGCTTTGAGAGAAGAAAAACACCAGGTCTCAGGTTCTGTATATAAAAGGCTTAAAAGAGGTGTCTCTCAAAAAGCATTGTTTTTTTAAGGCTTTTTCAGTAATAAAAATCACAGCTGTAAAACAATACAGTTTTAAGGAAGAACAGTACTGTGCAAACTTAATTTACACTATGCAGAACTACCTATCTGGTGTGATACATCAGGCACAACTGAAATGCTAAAAGCAGGTTTTGCATCCAAATGTTTCAATGCATGGAGCTCCCATACATTTACTGATTCATCCATCAGGGTTTGTGTTTGGTTGGTTGGGGTTTTTTAACAGAATCTAGTGTAATGAATTTAGTCTCCTACCACATGCAAGAACTTAGAAATAAGAAATGTTAACCATATTCTAAGAATGTTCCAGAATCAAGCCTTGAAACTTAAAAACTTGGATCCCAGTAGTAGTCATTTTTATTTTTTATAACTTGATGTTTGTGCTTGACTTTGTTTTCAATGTCTGAAGAATTGCTTGAAAAAAGATGGTTTGTTTACGCAGCAGGCATTGCCAGTAGACTTAAGCAGCAGTGGTATCAGAAGTCATGGAAGTGGTGCTTTTCATGGAACATCTGCTTTCGATCCCTGCTGTCCTGGTTCTTCATCCCGAACCACGCTCTACGGGCACCAGGCTGGTGCTGGTCCGAGCCAGTCGATAACCATCGACGGATACGGGTCGGGCATCGTTGCTCAGCCACAGCCCCAGCCTCCTCCTCAGGCATCGCTCTCCTCCTGTCGCCATTACATGCATTCTCCTTGTAAGTACCCAGGGAAGTCCCTGACAACATAGGAAAACTCTGCTTTATTTTGCATCTCCTTTGTATCCTAGCACTGGCTTTTTATTTAATTGTCCTAGGTTGTTTTGCTGTCCCATACCTCAGGGAGTTCTGCTTTAGCAAGCTCGGAGAGTCCACACATTTGTTTGATTGTGATTACTTCTTTTGGATTTTGTCCCTGCAGAATAGTGAACTTGGGCAGGGGTGGGGATTGAGCTTTTAAAAATTAAACAAGAAACACGAAGTACAATTGGCAGGGGATTCTCGCCTCTCTACTCTGCTCTCATGAGACCCCACCTGGAGTACTCCATCCAGGTTTGGGCTCCTCAGCACAAGGACACAGACCTGTTGGAGGGCCCTGAAGGTGCTCAGAGGGCTGGAGCACCTCTGCTATGAGGACAGGCTGAGAGTTGGAATTGTTCAGCCTGGAGAAGAGCAGGCTCTGGGGTGACCTTAATGCAGCCTCTCAGTACCTTAAGGGGCTCCAAGAGAGCTGGAGAGGGACGTCTGACCAGGGCTTGTAGTGACAGGATGAGGGAGAATGGCTTTAAACTGAGAGAGTAGGGTTAAATGTGGTATAAGGAAGAAATTCTTTCCTGTGAGGGTGGTGAGGCCCTGGCACAGATTGCCCAAGGAAGCTGTGGCTGCCCCATCCCTGGAAGTGTCCAAGGCCAGGCTGGATAGGGCTTGGAGCAGCCTGGTCTGGTGGAAGGTGTCCCTGCCCATGGCAGGGGGTTGGAACTAGTGATAAATTTAAGGTCCCTTCCAACCCAAACCAAGCCATTCTATGTACCTTTCTCAGTGTGCATCACACAGATTTTTTATTTTTTATTTATTTTTGCCAACACTGCCAAATGGCTGCAGAAAATGTAGGTTTCTTGTAGGTTGTATTGCTAGAATCCCTTTATTTAAGAATTGCATAAACAGGTATTCCCATGTTGCCACTGTTCACACTGGTGCAATAATTCTGAAGCACCTGTGTGAAGATACTTGAAATAAATTTAAATCAAAACCTGCTACTGACCAAATTTAAAAGCACCTGATGTTTTCATTGCAGATGCTTCCTTGACCAGACCTCTTCACCATCAAGCTTCTGCATGTCCTCACTCTCATGGCAATCCTCCTCCACAGCCACAACCTCCACCTCAAGTAGATTATGTTATCCCTCATCCAGTGCATCCCTTCCATCCTTCAATCTCCTCTCATGCATCTTCTCATCCTGTTCCACCTCCCCCACCAACTCATCCTTTAGCCAATGCAGCTGCTCCAATACCCCAGCATCTTCCTGCCACACACCAGCCCATATCGCATCACATCCCTGCAACAGCACCTCCAGCACAGAGGCTACATCCTCATGAAGTGATCCAGAGGATGGAGGTCCAGAGAAGAAGGATGATGCAACACCCAACGTATGTCACAAATGTACTCAGAACAATATCTAAACATATAATTCGTTCCCCTCAGGTTTGTAAAATGTTGCATGTGAATCTCAAACTGTTAGTTGCATGGTTAGGAACTGTTAGTGTTAAGCCATGGTGAGAAGTGTCTTTACATACTGTCAGTCACGTGAGCGTTAGGAGTGAACCTGCTCCGCTACATCTCCCAGCAGTGTCTCCAGGTAAGTCATGGAAGACAAGGGGAGCTATTCTTTCTCTTGCCCATTACTCATCCTCTGGATAACAGGCAGGAATTCCTTTTCAAGCTTGACAGCCTAGAAAGTACATCATAAGCTCCATTCAAATGTGTCCCTTGACAGCATGTTTTGCCTTGTTGGTGCTGTTGAAATTCTTTTTATCTAACTAAAAGCTTTAAAATAAAATTAACAATTTATCTTAAGAGACTTTACCAGATTTAATTCAGATTAGATATCTGCATATCTTAACTATGCCTTTATGCCTTTAGAAAAGGAGGAGGACAAGGATCACATTTTCATACAGATATTGTTCAGTGTTGAGATGTAGCTTTGGTGATATTAAGACACACTACTGTTGTTGCTTAACGATAGTCCTTACACTAGTATCAACAGATACCCGGGCAGCAGTAGCTTAGTATTCAATCACAGAGTAACTGAAGTTACTTTTTTCTGGATATAACATGTTTAAATATCCGAGAGAATTGCAAGAATGAGCTCTCTAGTTTTTGCTCCTAACTTTGTTGTATAGGTTTTACTTGTAAGTAACTTAAAGTAACTGAAGGGAGAGAGACTAGAAGTAAGTTCTATTCCCATGTTGGTCCATGCCGCTGCAGAAAATGAACACTTCTCACAGAATTTATACAAGCTTGACGGATTTCTCTGGAGAAGTGTCACTTGACAGTGATTAGAATAGTGTGCTGTTAAGTAAAGTTTTACCTCTCTAGACATTGTAAATTCGCAAAATGTCTAGTCTGCCTTGTCAGGCAGCTTAAGGTGGTACTGAACCTGAAGAATGTACTGCTTTTGGCAAAATCTAAGTTTCTAGTTTGAATAAAAAAAAACATTCTTTCTGCGTAGAAAGCAATGGAAGTAAAATTACTAATCCGTTTCTTTCGGTGACTGGGAAGTGATAAAGTAACAGAAATCAGCCAGCAGGTTGTTTCTTCCAAATCCATAGTTGTTCTATACCAGCTGGCATGGAAAAAAGCCATGCTCTTATTACCTGAGCTATGACACAAACATGTTTCAAGGAAAATGTCCTCTCCTTTGTGTATTAAGTTTCCCCTAATTACTTTTGGTGGTATAGTTTTACCAGAAATGAACTGCAGCAGAGCCGTGAATGACTCTGAATCTGAACATGACTGTCATGTGGCCTTGGCTTTCCTTCCTGCTGTGTGAGGTCAGGATTAAACACTTGGTCAGCCTTTCTGTAGTGGTGTCTGCTGAGCGAAGGACAGATCACTGCAGCTGAAGCTGCCTTTGGTTTTGAATGTGAAATCTGTGCTACAGTTAATTTCTAACTTAAATCTAAAGCTGAAATTAACATACTGCATGGGGAGTTTCTTACTTTAAAGGCATTGCAGTAATTCAGTCTGTAAGATTTTGGTTATGGGTGTTGCTTTCTTGATATGAACAAGTATGTGAAAATAACTGCTGCTGGTTTATGTTGTTTAGACGAGCTCATGAGCGGCCTCCTCCACACCCTCACAGAATGCATCCCAACTATGGCCATGGGCATCACATTCATGTGCCTCAGACTATGTCTTCCCATCCTCGACAAGCTCCGGAGAGATCTGCCTGGTTAGTAATCACACGCTGTTTTGGCTCTTTGGGGCTGGGGACAGAAGACCATAATGTGCTGATAATGCTGACTGTGATTTTTAAAAGTGCTGCATGCACCTGTAGCTTAAAATTTGTAGATGTTGTTGTGGCTTTGAAATACTGCTTTGAGTACCCAGTGTCTTCAGTATATTTCTAGTGGTTTTTAGAGGCTTGGATTTGAGTTATGAACTAGTATATTGTCTCTCCTCTTTGTCTGAACTTACTCAAAATTGCATCAGGCCCACTTAGGAAGCGTGCACTTAAGTTCCACAATATATTTATTATTAAAAATACCCCCAAACTTCAGACCACTGGGGAAGAGGTGCATGCTTAGCAGCTGCTGTTCCTACAGCATGTGCTGCAGAAAAGACCCCACACGGATAATATTCCTGGGCACTACAAATGTGGAGTCATCTCAACTGATTTTTCCTACTAAATCTTCATAGCTGATTTAAAAAGAACTTCTAGTTAGGATAGGATGTCTTTAGCAAACTTTAAATAAGGTTAAAAAAAAAAAAATCCTTCCATAAACCTGTTATTGTAGCTGTACTGGGTTGTAGGCTTTCCAAAGCAGTGGAATTGCATGTAAGGAGGCAAGATGTACCTTTCCTGTAATGCCACTTTGATCTGTGTGACAGGGAACTAGGAATTGAAGCTGGTGTGACTGCAGCCACTTACCCTCCAGGGCCTTTGCATCCCCACTTGGCCCACTACCACCCACCTCCTCGACTTCATCACTTGCAAATAGGGGCTCTCCCTCTAATGGTAAGGACAGAGCTTATGAAAAACTCTGGTCACTGCTCATTGGAATTGTTTGTTGGGAAAATTGGGCATGTATACACTGCTGCAAAGTGCTTCAGCTGAAGAAAAATACCTCACTGTGTGTGTCTGTGTGTTACTCCCAGCTAGGGAGCTTGAAGAGGAATAGGCTCATTGTGTAATAAAACAGGATAGGACAGTAACATTTCTAACTTCAGCTCTTGTAAAACGAAACAGACTTCAATTAAATTGTCACTTGCATTGCAATGCATTGACCCTCTGCATCTGATTTTTAAAGTTCAGGTTCTTCTTTATTCAGTTTTGGGTTGTTAAAAGTACCAACTTTCCAGCTAGTGTATAAGAATTAGTAGTGATGCTTTTGTTTTAAGATGTATATACAGCACAACTAGAATTCCATCTAGAGATTTGATTGTTTTCAAATAATATTTGTTATTCATCAATCTAATTCTATGTGATGAAGTATATAATCTTGTAGTTTGAAGTGTTATAAGCAACAGGAAGCGTGAGGGTAAGCTAGTCCCTTGTTACACGTAACACTTTTTAATCTACAGTAGAAAACCAAAGCAAGCCAGCATGTATTTACCCTTGTTACAGAGTGATTTTGGAGAGAATGTTCATAAGTTTATTTAAAGTTTTTCTAAATTTTGTTTAATGACAATTCATAGAGACACAAATGTAGTTTAATGGAGTATGTGTAGTGTTTCTGTGTGGTGTTGTGTGGTCAACCAATAATACTTAATCCTCTTAAAGCTAGATAATCTAATCAAAATTGTGAATTCATCTGTAAACAAATGGTAAAATTTTAATAAAAAAACCCCTGCAAGTCTCATGTTTCCCAAATTCCTCAGTTAGTGGCCTGAACAGACACCTGGGGATTGACAACCAAACTGTAGTGTCTCCAATCTGGTCTCACATTGCTCATTCCTCACTCTTTGACTGCCAAGCCTGATAATCCTTGAGTACTTCCCTGAAATGAGGGTTGGTAATTCACTGTTGCCCAGCTTGCCTACTTGCCACAGACTTTTTAAAGCGGTCTGGAGAATTTGCTCTTTTAATGCAGCCAACAAGATTCTTACTGTATAACCTTATCTCCTGTGCATCAGCTATCAAATTAAGATTTTCTGCATTCTTCTTCAGTTAGGTGTCTGGTTTTTCAAGTGGATGAAAATTGGCTTGCCTCCTTGTATTTATTTCATGTGTTGTGCTAGAACAGGTAACATCAGTTGCTTTAGATTCCCAAGGGCCCCTCCTAATAGTTCAGGGAACTGCAGTTGCATCAGGAGGCAGCCAGTTAAACGTGCCTGGTTTTAGCTCATTTTCTGTCAGGGCTAATAAGTCAGTTATGGAATTTACTTCTGTTATTGCTGTGAAGTTTCTAGAAAGTTCAGATGACCCTTATATTATGGTGTGATAAGAAACTTTCAATTGTATTTTAACTTTAACTGGGGTATTCCTACAGCTGAAATGTTATGTAAGTAAGCAGTTGGAACCCCACTGTTGATCATCATTTTAGGAGTAGAACAGAAAAAAGCTGTGATAGGAAATACTTCTGAAGGTTCTCTGTGTGATAAAATATTTTGGGGACCCCTGCCCTTCTGCTCAGCAACTGCTGTTTCTTTTTGGTAAAAGTGGCAGGTGAAATAAGGTCCTTTAACTCTACAGAAATCTGTGCATATGTTTGTGTAGGGATATCCAATCCTTACAAGGGTAATTTGTGAGTCTGAAACTGAAGCTGTTTGTATCTTGAGGCCTTGTACTGACAGTGTTTCATCCTGAAGAGACTGCTGGAAGCAGCACTTCCTGAGGTGTTGGGGATCTGGCTGGAACCTTGCTGTGATCAGATCCAGTGTTAGACTTTGAAGTTGTGTTGAGTCCCTGAGTAATTCTAAGTGTGTTCACATTACAGGCACTAGAAGAACACAGAGGCAGGTTAGAGCACTGCTAGAAGTTATATATACAAGGAGATCAAAGCATTACAAATGCCTTTTCATGATTCTGCCCCTTCTATGGCAGTAATGAAAGTCAGAATTTTTATTGATATGTATGTGAGAGAACAGTGGATATGTCAGCAAAATTGATTTTGAATAGAGAGCAAGTAGTGGAGGTTTTCGTCTAACAAAGTTAAACAAAAGTGCTGTAAAAGGCAGCAGATTAAGTGCAGCTCCCACCTTTTTGGGCTTTTGTCCTTTGTAACTTTAGGAATGGGGCAGAGGAGGACAGGCTGAACTGTGGTTAGAGTCCCTCTGCTAAGTGGCTGATGTTCTGAGGAGTGCAGAGGGTGCTAAGCAGAAATTTCCAAGGCTCTTTAGTAATGTTTTTGATGCAGATGTCGTAAACTGCTGCTGTTCTTCTTGGAGTTTGTTTTGGAGTTTTTTGAGTGGAAGTTGTCTTTTTTAAAGTAATTGATGCAGTTGCTCAATTAGAAATTTGCTTAGTTTTGAATCCACTTTCTGAAATGTCATGCAGCCCTATTGGCACTTTGAATTTCTTCTGTGGAGTACTAAAACCCCTTCAAACTACCACCAGACTGTAAAGGGCGTAATGGATTATTTGGGCTTTAGTGACATTAGAGCTCTGATATATCAGTTTCTGATTTTAATTGGATGCAGATAACCTAATCCTTATCTAGTCAGTGCTGGAATGCAGACTGCAGTTTTAATCCTCAGGGAGACAAAATGATAAAGATATGTGGGGGAAGATAATCAATGTCCAGCAGCTTTGACAGTCCAAATAGAGGGTTGGGGAAACAAAATCTCCTTTTCTACTGGCTTGGCTGAAGGAACTTTTACGTGTTTGAATGTTGCTTCTGGAGGAGTCCTAGGCTAAAAGCAGTTAGGAAGAGCTTGCTTCATATCTCTGTAGACAAGGGCCAGGCTGCTTCCCTCCTTGATCTAACACAATTACTTTGAGTGTGACTGTGGCTTAGAGTAGTTTGTGTTCCCACTGTTACTGTTTTAATGTTGGGTATGTGCTGAGGAAAGATCTGTGAGATGAATTCCATTCTGGGCAAGTATCCATTCTGCTCACTTGAACATTTTTAGGAAGACTGAAGTGAGGATCAGTGCACGGCATAACTAATGAAACATCAGACAAGAAGGACACAGGAGACAGAGGCTCTTTATCTGTCCCTCTGTTCTTCCCTGATGGCAGTATTTATTGTTAGATGCCACTTCAATTTCTATTTCCTCCGAGTGCCTTTGGCTGTGTTTTTGGCACTGTTGATGAAAGGCTTTTTGACTGAGTGCCCTGCACCAGTTACCACATCTGTGGGGGACAGGATGGCAATTTCTGTAATTTAGTAAGCTGACATGAATGTTAGAAGGAACGCGACTTAATCATAATGAACTACATACCAGCCATAATTCTGACTACCATGGGTGCAATCTTCAAATCATATTATGGTTAGTAGTGGGACTTGGTGATGGGTGGGGTTTTGTTGGGGGGATTTTGTGGGTTCTTCTTAGTTTTGTTTGTTTTATTAAATATCTCTTAAGTAATGGAGACTATCTGCATGCTTCTTAAATTGTTTCAGCTACCTGTTAAAGCAGAGAATTGCTGCTCCAGTCTCTTGACTCCAGCTTCTTCTGCTTTTTTGAATAGTGTCCTATTGAATGGGAATTTTAGGGGCAAGAAATGTTTTCCTCTGTTGCAGAGCCTTACTGTTTTGTTCCTTTACCTGCTGAGTGATTGAGAGTGGTTGAAGCCATCCGTGTACTTAGTTGTAAAAATTAGGAGGGGTTTAGACCTACAGGCCAGTGGGTCCCAGCACATGATGGTGGATGTGTGCTGGTCAGAATGCTATTGCTCAGAGTGTACACATAAGGTATTGCAGCTCTTCTGTACCAAAAAAGCAAACAAACTTCCTGTAAAGTATCTGAACACTTCAGGCTGTAACTTGATGTAGTAATAGTAGTTCAGGATGAAGTTTAGGTTAGCCATGATCAGCTGCATCAAATACAGTTGCATTTTTCACAAAAATTAACTTTTGTAATGCAGCTTTTTCTCTTACTATAAACATGAATTACTGGTTTTTGTATACAGGCTTTTGAAGAGCACTCATTTTATGTTCCACACAGGTACATCTGGGTTTTATCTATGCAGCAGGTGTCACTTGTTCCCTCATACAGTGTGTGTCTATGAAAACTGCAGCTTTTGCTTGTTTGAATTTGGCTTATGAAGACATTAATTGATTGGCTTTACTTCTTTTTGAGTATTGACAGTAGCTGAGCATAAGCTTACTGTTGGAATTTGTTTTAATATGGGTGAAGTGTGGAGTAGAAGCTTGGGATAGACATGATAAATAGTACCAGCCAGTGGAAGAATCTCTCCAGTGACTTGCAGCTGAAAAGCAGAAAGATCCTGCAAAGGCACAGGGTGTTTAAAGGAGGGTAGCAAGGAAGAAAACCTGCCCTGCAGCTTAGCTGTTTCAAACTCTCTGAGTGTTTGTGTTGTAAATGGCTCAGACTTGGCCTTGAATTTTTTTAGTTGCAAATTTTTGTGGTCAGGGAAGTGTCAATGGAAAGTGCAAAACCAGAAACAGATGATACTTGTTCTACAGGAAAAAGACAGTTCCTGGCAAACTTGTACTGGAATTTGTAGGCCCAGAGTATATTACTTTAAAGTATGTATTTTAATTTGACTGTATCCAAAAGAACACATACAATCATACAAGCACTTTGTGCAGACTGGCCTTACCTTTAACTGCTTACATTCTTTATTAGCTTTAAACTCTTCTGGATTTTTAATGTTCAATATGAAAACCTACTGAAAACAAACCTCATTTATGCGTGAATACCTTTCAAGAGAGCTGAAATCTTTTTGCATTTGAAGCTTGATGGTAATTGTCAAAGGGATTTTACTAGGACTGTTCTTAGTTGGGCATTATTGATAGTTCTCTCTTGCTCATCTTTTCTCCATCTTGTATCACAAATCTACTTGGTTAAAATACTGCTGTATTAGCAGCCTGCTTATTCTGCATGTGTAAAAGAGCTGGTTTATTTCTTAGAGTTTTTCAAAGTAGTGTTTCACTTGGCCAGAAATGTAAGCTGTGCTCGCACGATACTTTATAAGAGAGCCTGTACAGAATGTATGCTCAGATACCTTTGCAGAGTTGTTATGCCATCCCTGTCAGGGTAATACAAAGGCCTGTTTATTAGCATGAAAATACATCATCCCACGCAGCATTTCTGTTGTCTGAGTTCAGTAGCTGGTTGTGGTACGTGCTCTGAGAAATTCTTGGGTTTGTAGCGTTAAAATTAAATTGAGTAGATTTTTTAAATAGTCTCCAGTAGCAGAACTTGTTCCAAATAGGAGACCTGTCCAGGTGCACATCACTGCAGCTGGTCAGCTCTGACTGCTGAGGCAGTTGGAACTGGAGTCATTACAGCAATGCATCCGTGACTTTGCAGCTCCTGTAATGATGCAGGATCTGCACTATCAGCTGCCTGGTTTTCCAGGAGGCTATTCTCAGATCCTGGTCGATACAAAAAACTGGTGGTGAAAATGACTTCTGAGACTTGGGTTACTTTTTGTCGGGGGTTTCCCTTCCTCTGAGGGGTGCCAATCAATTCACAGTGTAATAACAGGCAGTAGAAACTTCCAAATGATGCCAGGCAGGTCTGTGCCCAGTGAAAACCTGGGTCAGTAAATGGTTCAGTGTGAATGAGTGACCCAGTTCTTGAACTGTGTTTTCTCTAATTGGAATTACATGCTTAGATGCAGCATGAATCATAAATAGCTGATTATCTGAGACACATTTTCACAATGTAGTTTTTACAAAGTAGCATATTTTTAATCCACCCCTCCAAATTACCTTTGTTACAGCCACAGTTTATTGTCAGTAAGACCTAGGACAGCAACAGATAGTACTTACAGGAAATGTTTATATGTGCACATGAATATGCATCTTCAGTTTCTATTACTCTGATTTGTTGTAACTTAAAACTAATGTTGTGGCTGAAAAAAAATTATTTAGGGCAGAGAAATCTTTTCTATCCCTGTCAGCTTGTAATTACAATACTGGATTTGAAAATTCTGGTCTGTTCTGTGATGGGAGTAGCTCTGTCTAGGCCTGTGCTTTCTCATAATGCATTCATTCAGTTTTTTCTGTATGTTGAGCTTTGAAGCATCTGCTGGAAAGAGGAAAAGCTACATGTGAATACCAGACTTCATGAATAATATCTGGGATATCTGACTTGTTGACAGCCCCATGAGATGAATTTTGAGCTGCCATGTACAGCAGCAGAGACATATCAGCTGCTAGCACAGAAAGGAGGATAGTACTCAAGTATTTAATGTTATTTCCACATGCAGTGCTGCTGACAGTGCTTACAGTGCTCATACTGGTGCTCTTGTGGGGTTAAGTAAACTGAATCTGCCCATCACTTGGGTTTGGGGTTTTTTCACTTGTTCATTAAAAATTGCCACTGATACGTTTCTGACCAAAAAATCAATCCCATTATTCCCCCTTCTTGCTGGGGTAGAAATGGAGTGCAGAAGCCCTGCTGTGAAGGTGGTCCCTGGGATATTTAACAGCCTTTCAGCTTTGCTGTGTGAAAAGGGCTGGTGCTTGAGGGGCCTGTGGGGTCTAGCCCTGGACACTGGTGTTGTGTTCTCTGCTTGTATCTCTTAGAGCGCAAGGAGGTCAGTGGGTGCTTCAGTATGGAGTGTATGTAGTTACCTGTGACTTCAGATGTGAGTTTTGAGTGTTAATTTTCATCGGCCTCTCATTTTGAAGTGTGTCTGAAGATCTGTTGTTTTGGGTAAGATGAGAATATTGGCTGCCTTTCCAGACCCAGATTCTTCTGTGGCACTAAAAACTTCTATTTGAGAATCTATAGCAAGTCCTTTTTGTAACTTCATGTGTAGCTGTCAGGTGTTCTGTGTGCAAAACTAGATAGGTATTTATGGTGTAGTTTGAGGTTTTGAGACTTGGGAATTGAGCCCAAGCAGTGTGTAATGCAGATGTGGAGAGATTATAATAGAAGATCTGGTCTCACTTCTGTTTTGCTTCTGGTTATGTTCAGAGGGCTCAGAGTGGTGTTTGTGTTGTGGTGTGGCTGGAATTGTATGCTCAGGCTGAGGAGTATGAATAATAAGTGATTCAATGAAAGCAAGAGGAACTTAAATTTTGTGAACAGGAAAATACTGAAACTGTTCTGAATAGGTTTAACTGAACGTCTGCTGTTTGAATAGGTACCAGACATGGCGGGCTACCCTCACATCCGTTACATTTCATCGGGATTGGATGGAACATCATTCAGAGGCCCTTTCAGGGGCAATTTTGAGGTTTGTAATAGAAAAAAACCTAGATATATGTCAAAATGTGTCATGAGGGAATATGGGGAGGGTATATGGTAGAGCTAGTTCCATATAGAGATATAAAAGAATCATAAAGAAAACGCATAAATGGAATCGTGAAGAAAATTCATGGAGTGCCTTCACCATGATGAGCTGGAACAAAAAGGCACTGAGCAGTCAGAATCAGAGGAGCGGTTTTACCTGACAGAACATCTTGCCCTGCCCACCACCCATTAGGAGGATGGAGTGTTCACATGCACACTGGTAGAAGGTAGTGGTGTCTGAGTCGCTGCCCGGATCCTCCAGGGGGGTTGAGACTTGGCAGCCTTAACAGTGCTGTCTGTGTAGTGCAGGAATTGAAATGGGTGAAGAAGGTAAAACAGGAGAAAATAAAAGGTATCAGATGCAGAGAGTTAATGACCTACTCCACTGAAAACCTCTTCAGTGACATCTCATGGTTCCAACAAATTCATTGCTGGAGAAAAATAAATCAGTCATTATATTTCAACTTAAGCAGCTTTTTTTATTCTTCTAAGCCTTAATGACTGTTAGAAAGCAAAGATTTACATAGCACATTTTAATTGCCTTTTCCTTGTTAGACACAAAAGTACGTGTGAACATACTGATAACCATGCCTAGCTGACAACAAAATTCTAATTTTTTAGTAGTAAAATAGTGTTTCCCATAACTTAAATTACCAGGCAGTGTTGTGTGGGTTTTGCTACAGAAACCCATCAGTTTTCCCACACAACGTAACTCCTTTTGGCTTTGCCTGTATTTGAGTAAGTTGGGAAGTAAGAGTTTGTCACTCTAAAACTGGAAATGGGTTAGAATAAAATTAATATTTACTCAAGGTAGTTGACGTAATAGTTCTTACCCTGTTTATTCCTTCGTGATTTTTAGGAGCTGATTCACTTGGAGGAACGATTAGGCAACGTTAATCGTGGAGCAACACAGGGAACTATAGAAAGATGCACATACCCACATAAATACAAAAAGGTGAGGATTTCTCAAATTGTGGCCTGTCTGTAATAGTTCTTTGAACATGTAATAATGTTTGTGGTTAGCTTACATCTGCAGCAGTGCCAGCCTCAAGGAGTGCATGTTTGTCTATCTTGAGGTTTCAAGGATTGTAAGCAAAGCTTACAATGCCACTTCTTTCCCAAGGAAAATTTAGAATTTGTTCCTTAGATAAAGAGCTGCTGTAATGTGATAAACAAAAGTGGTTTGATATGATTAATTAACTTGTCCAGCAGTTATGAGTAGCCTTGTGAGCAATGAAATAACTGCTGGTAATAGCAAAATTGTCAACAGACTTCAGTGGGAACTCATAAAGTAACCTAAGAGTTTGTTTTTTGCAAGAAATTGTTCCTGATGCTTACCTGCTTGGTATATATCAATTTAACCTTTACTCTGGTCACGTTACTGGGACACTGGGAAATTTTGAATCTGGCAATTTTGACACACAGTTTTGACAACTGAGATTGTCCCTCAGTTGGAGTTTAGTATATGATGATATAGAATCCCATCCACATGGACATACAGTTTTTTCACACTTGATAAATAATGACTTAAGCTACTAGGTTTGAAAGGGGTTTTTTTTCTTCTACATGAATGAAATTAAGAGATTTATACATAGACAAGAAGTAAAAGGATTGCAGCAATATGATATTAATACATTCACAGTCCTGTAGACTTTTGTAATTAACAGTAGTTAAGTCTGAAATGTGTAGGTTTTGCTCCAAGTGCTAGTTCTTGTTTCATTTTGGTTCAAATACATTTGAATAAATATTATGAAATGTTTTCAAAGAAGTATGTGTTGAATATGTATCAAAAACAGATTTTACTCAGTTTGTCAATAATGTCATCTCTACTAATAAGGTAACAACTGATTGGTTCTCACAGAGGAAACTGCACTGCAAACAAGATGGGGAGGAAGGAACAGAGGAAGACACAGAGGAAAAGTGTACCATCTGTTTGTCTATATTGGAGGAAGGCGAAGATGTGAGGTAAATAACACTGAATATCAGAATGTGGTGATAAATGTGGCTTTGACAGCACACTTGAATATGGCACACTGCAGTGCTGCCTGGGTTAACAGTTAAAATGAACCCCTGTCTGTCATTGAACTTACAAAATAGAATAAATTGCAATTGCAAACACACATTGTTCAGTCTGTACTGTCTTTAGGTAGAACGCAGGTTATTTTATAACAGTATCTCATAAATTGACTGCCTGTGTTGTAACATGAGCCCCACCTGATACCCTGAACTAATCAGGACTATCACTTTTAGTTTTTCTGGACTAATGCTATGTAAGCTGTAACAGATTTAAATCAGTCTAATACAGCAGAAACCAGTTGATGCTTGACTACTTTGGCCATATCCATTTCTTCTTGGAACTAGACAGAAAAAAAGGTTCAGCTGGACAGGCTGTGAAACTTGTGAGAAAACGTGCAGGCAGAACAGCCCTCAGCAGCAGCCCCTGCTGTGTGTTGTCCAGCGTGTGTGTGGGGCTGGAAACGCTGCACTAACAGTGATGTCTCTGTTCTCATGCCAGGCGCCTTCCTTGTATGCACCTTTTCCACCAAGTGTGTGTGGATCAGTGGTTGATTACTAACAAGAAGTGCCCCATCTGCAGAGTGGACATTGAGGCTCAGCTGCCCAGTGAAAGTTGACACTGCTTTCCAGAACTCTTGTCCTCCCGCTCGCTCCCTCTCATCCTCCTGGTACTGCAGTCAACCAAAGATGGCATGACTTACCTGCGCAGATTTGGAAGCATTGAACCTTAGAGTGCTGGCTCTGCTACATGGTACAACTAATGCTAGACCTACAGTTTATGTAGAAGACAGTTGAGTTTCAGTGTATTTATAAATTTTTTTAATTTTTTTTTTTTAGGTTTTACTTTTTTTTTCTTTAAATTCATTACTGTATTTTTGCATGGTTCCTTGTATTGCATTTGTTTGCACATATTATGGGCTTTGTGACCCCAAACTTGCAGGCAAGATTAGCTGCTTTAGTAAGTAGAATTGTGTGGTCTCCTTTTTTGGTTTGTTTTATGTAGTATCAAGCTTTGAAAGTATGATTTCACTCATTACTAACCTCGAATTCCTTAATTTAATCGATCATATATTTTAGTTTAAATGTATAAAGATCATCTAGAAAAGGATAATATTATGTATTGAGACATTCCTTAATTAGGAAAAAATGGCTGCTGTATATTTACAATATCAGTTCTGAGTCAAATAACATCCTTAATACTGGGAACAGAATATGAACTATATTCAGTTTGACTGATACATATAGCATACTCATCACCAGAGTTTTTGTCTGATCAGATTTTTGTGTTTGTTTTTAAAATTTCAGCACAATGCAGATATATTTGAATGTCAATATTAAACATTTAGACTGCTGTTCAGATTGTATTTATCATTTTCTTCTATGTCTAGAAATTTGAATCCCTAACTTAAATATATGCTGCTGTGAAACAGCTCTAGTGAACACTAAATGTTGATTTCAGTTAGCTGGATTGTAGATACTTGCAGATTGAAAGAATTATTAGGGAAATGGGAAAAGAGCTTAGAATCTGTTTGGTCTTCTGCTAACTTAAGTTGAAGTATCTGCGCACATTGAGGGTTGTTTTTTGTTTGTTTTGGTTTTTTTTTTCTTTCTGTTGTTGTTGCTGTTTGGGTTTTGTTGTTGGTTTGTGGTTTTTTTTAATATAAAACCATTCAGTAAGGACTTAAAGCTGCAGGGTTTTTGTTTGGGTTTATATACATGCATTCATAGAATTTCTAAGGATTCCAGGCTCGTCTTGGGATTTTTATTAGATTTAAAGTTAATAAAGTTAGCTAAATCCACTTGTCTCTTGTTTTTATTTTTCCTTAGTAAATTGAAAGCCTGTAAATTTCTGTAGAAACTGAGACACAAATTATGTGGTTACCTAGTTTTTGCCTTGATCATAGATTCCCTCTTTATAAATTGCCAACAGTCCATCACTGATTGAAATATTTTCTATAGTTAAGATTTGCTGCATAATATAGTATATAGAATTAAGTTATAATGTACTAACATTTTGCCTTTGGAGGAGGTTTTAATCCACATCAGGATTCAAGTTGCTCATCAACATTCTTTCACATATAATAGATTATAGTTTATTTAAATGTGCTCAACATTGCAAAATGCAAATGTGCAAAAACATTGAGACAGTATTTGTCACTTTGGAAAAGATGTTCCTCGGGGATCAGAGATAAACATGTCAATTAGCTTGCATTAAGCCACCTGCTTTGTAAGTGGATTGAATAATAAATACCTTCAGTTTCTCTTGTCTTTGTCTTTCATAATCAGATTATGTGTACAATGGTTTACAGTAAATCTAGAAGATGAACTGTTATGTTTACACTAAAAAATGATCCATTTATAAATATTACCTTACCTAATTTGATGCCTGTTTCTGTTTGGTTAAAGCAGATTCCTTTTTTTTAATTTTTCCCTTTGTTTATTCTTTGCTGGCAACAAACTTAACACCTCTGGCACTGAGGCTTTAAGTGGAGAGAAATTTTATTCCAGCATGTGTGCTAAGTGGACCTTTTTAAGCTTAATTGCTTGAAACCGAACTGGACTTCCTAGGATGGGGATAAATGAGGGAGAGGCAGCCCAGGACCGGAGAGCTGCAAAGCCTGGCATGGGTTTCTGCTGAGGCGTCTTGAACGCGGTGGCTCTGGGAGACTGGAAGGGACTGTGGACCTGAAGCTGCCCTGCTAAAAATGAGGAAAAGTGGCTGGAAGGACTGAACTGATACTTTGTGTTTTCCAGTGGCTGTTGGGAAGAAGGGAAGGTAGTTGACCACTGATGCTTGAAGACTGATGGCACTCAACTTCTAAAGGTTTCCAAGGAGGTACTTTGAGAGACATGGACAGAAACCCCAGGGCCTGTGCAACAGCAGACCCTGGGTACCTGATAGGATCTATTTTGGCTTTGTTACAGGACAAAGAAGCACATGTGGGGGGGATTTTATTTTTGTTTATGATTTTATTTTTTCTTTTAGGAAATATTTTATGGGTCTGAGTGCCTGGTACTAGAGGTATTTTAGTGGTCCATGATTTGATTTGTTTTATAACAGCTACTGATACTGTCTTGCTTTTAAATGTATGCATAACATTGTAACGTGATGTTGAACACTTTTGTCAGGAATCATCACAGTGTTCTGATCTTAATGCTATTGCAGGGGCTAAAAAGCTGCAGCTTACTTCTGTTCCAGAAGGTTGTGACTTAACCATAATTTAAGGAGAAAGAATAGGCTTTTCGTTTTGAAAATTTCCACCACTTACTGTGCTTTATATGCTTAGATGCATTGCCTTAAGTTTTCTGCAGCATCTTTGACTTGGAAGATAAAGAGTCTCAACAGTATGCATCAAATTACTTTTCATATAAAATTCCATTGTCAAAAGAAATCCTTTTGTATGCAATAAATAAAATGTTAGACTGGTATCATTCAAAATGTTTCCTATGCAAGTTTTTTTTTTTTTCTTTGTCTTGTTTTGCTCCTAGGTGACCATTTGCTCCTGTGACCATTCCTTTGGGATGACAGTTGGTTATTCCAGGTGCTGCCTGAGGAACCCCCAGGGCCGGGTCGCCCCCTGGCCAGTTAATTACGGAGATAACCAGGGTCAGGTGGAGCTTTTTGGGGCGCGGGTCCCACTTGGGATTGCAGAGCTGTAATTAGTCATTGGGGTCAGCTGTTCCAGCCCGTGCATCGCAGCGCTCGTTACCAAACCGCGAGCCGGTGTGTGGGATTTAAAGCGAAAGCCGGGCCGGGCCTGTGTTTGGCATTGTCTCTGCCGCCGCTCCCAGCGCCTTCCCGGAGCCGGCCTGCCCGCCCCGCGCCCCGCTGCGAGGCGCAGGGGGCTGCCGGCTGCTCCCGGCTGGTTTTGGGGTAAAACCCCGCGGTTTCGGGCACGCTGGGGCCGCGCCCCGGAACCGCCGCGCGCCGCTTCCGGCCTGGGCGGGGCCTGCGCCGCGGGCCAATCGCACGCGTGCATCCTACGAAGTTGGCCAATGGGCGAGCGGGCCAGGGTTTAAAGGCGGCCGCGGGAGCGTGCGGCAGCGGTCGCTGGTTTGGCTGCGGAGCGGAGTGGAGTGGAGCGGTGCGAGCGGCGGCTCCTCTGTCCTCTCCCTGTTCCTGTCCTTGTCCGTGCCCTGTCCTGACCGTGCCCATGGCGCTGCCGGCGGCGCGACGCGCCCCCGTGAGTACCGCGGCGGGCAGGGGCCACAGGGCGGNTAAAGCTACGGAATGGAGGGTGTAAGAACTTGTCTAAGGGTTTAAACAACTCCACGAGAAACCTGAGTCCTGGTGGGTTTTTGGTTGTTTTTTTTTCTTTTTTTCCAAAGGGTATCGATTATTGCGTGTGTAGCGTAGCTTTTTAATTTATATGGTATGTGCGTAACAAAGAACTTACTTTATGTGTTTTCTTGGGGCTAACTGCTATAGTGACAAAGCATGTAAGTGCAATAAAAGGTTAAGCAGCAGGTGAGTTGTTGAGAAGTACGAGATCGGGTGCACTGCTCTGGTTTTGTAACTCAGTTCAGAGAGTGCAGAGCCCTGAAAGAGAGGAAATAAAAGCTGGTTGAGCGATGGGCAGCAGGCACGGGGGTACAGGGGTGTAAGTGTGTAATGGAGCTAGCCATTGGAAGATCGTTGGCTTCTGACTCTTAAGCTTTTGCAATTTTACTGCTTCAGGTTACTAGAAGGATGGAGAATGCTGTGTCTGACCTTAGAAGTAAAGCAAAAACTCACCTTCCTGGCAAAAGGGCTGCTTTGGAAGAAATCGGAAATAAAGTTGCAACAAGAGCAACACACGTAACTAAGGTAAAGGAGCATTTGCAATCTTTGTTTAGGGAAATGTTGGCCCCACTGTACTAATAGCAGTTATTTTCATTACAGAGAACAGAATGCCCCAAAGCATCCATAAAACCTGTGAAAGGACCTAGCAAGATGACAAATGGAAGTGTCCTGCCGAAAGCTCCAGGTGCTGTGAATCAAGCAATCAAAGAAACTGAGGTTCCAAAGGTAGGACGCAATGATTTCTGATTTACTTTTTGATTTCACTTGCAGCTTGGAGCTCTGACTCCAGAATAGTTTGCAGCTGTATCTCATTTCCCTGCTGACAAAGCAAAGCCTCTGTACTGGGATTTTGGCTTAATGCGTGTTGTACTTAAAGGCTGATGTTCTGAGTGGCAGAACAAGCTGTTGAAGTACTGGATGAAGTTTTTGCTTTAGCTGGCAGTTATTAGAAGGTCTTTGGGTTCTGCCTGTATGACACCTCAGTGAAAACTTGCTGCACTAACAGTGCAAGCTTAGCTTCAGCTTCTGTCTAAAGACATTGTATTAGTATTTGGAGAAACGTGGAACAAAGGAACATTGAAACTTAAGCAGTAGATGCAGAAGATGTGCTAACAGATGTGATCTGTTCCTTAGGCTCTGTCTCCTGTCCCTATGGATGTATCCATGCAAGAGGAGGATTTGTGCCAAGCCTTCTCTGACGTGTTGCTCAACAATGTTGAGGACATCGATGCTGAGGACTCGGACAATCCCCAGCTGTGTAGTGACTATGTCAAAGACATCTACCTGTATCTGAGAGAGCTTGAGGTATGGCGTGCCGTGTCTGCACTGCTGCCTGCAGTGTGGTGTGACCTCCCTGCTCACACCGCTCCCCCTGTCGCCCCAACAGCTGCAGCAGGCCATCCGCCCCCACTACATGGACGGCAGGACCATCAACGGGCGCATGAGAGCCATCCTCGTGGACTGGCTAATCCAGGTCCACTCGAGATTCCACCTCCTGCAGGAGACGCTGTACATGTGTGTTGCCATTATGGATCGCTTCTTACAAGTAAGCTGCCTTTCTGTTCATGTTCCGATCAAAAGACTTCTTCAGTTACTGTGTTTTTAAAGGCATTTATCCTTCCTTTATAAATCTAGGACCCTACAAAATCAGCTCTTTGTGTAAGAGCTGTTATAGCGTAACATCTTAGAGGCTGCCACCCTCTTTGAGTCTGTCAATACAGACAGTTTTGACCCAGAGTGAAAAACCTCATTTATCTTATAAGGATGAGCTCTGCCATGCTGGTATAGTAAACTCATAAATTCCGATCTCTGACATTCTGGGTCCTGCTTTTTAAATTCCTGTTGCAGAATCATCCAGTACCTCGCAAGAAGCTTCAGCTCGTGGGTGTAACAGCACTGCTTATAGCTTCAAAATATGAAGAGATACTGTGTCCTGATGTAGCAGACTTTGTTTACATTACCGACAATGCCTACACCAGTCAGGAAATAAGAGAAATGGAGATGATTATTCTTAAAGAATTAAACTTTGATTTGGGGCGGCCTCTTCCGATTCACTTCTTAAGAAGAGCATCAAAAGCTGGGGAGGTGGGTACTTGTCCTCATTATCTAGCACTTTCCCATCTTTGTAAGTCTGTCAGGATTGCTGCTGGCGTTTTTGTCATGTAATCTCACTTGCCTTCTGCTTAAATGCTGGATCAGGAAATACTCGGCTCTGAAACTCCACCCTGTGGAGTAACACGGTAGTGTCACCGTGGCAGCCAGGAGCAGTTCACATTTGTATTTACTGGGGCCTGTGTTAGTCTTAGCGGCAGTGAATTTTAATGTTAAACTAAATGTGCTTAGAGCAAGACCCTTGCTTTTAATATTAATCCTGATAATCAGGGTACTTACTAGTGAAACACTAGCAGTGTTGCAGTTCTTTATAATTTTTGGTTGCAAATATTGTGTTATTTAAGAATCAAAAGATAAGCTTTCTCCTTGATTCAGCCCTTTTTTTTTCCACCTCAGTAGTTATTCAAGTAAACTGTCCACACTTGAAGTGGGCTTCAATTATCTCAATAGACCATTGGGTAACTCAATTTAATAAAGTTCTCAAGTGATTTTGCACTTCCCCTCCCTCTGTGTGTATTACAGAGGGAGCAGTTGTGTCCCTGGCTGGGCACTGCACTACCTGATACTGCAGCTTTCTGTTAAAATCCCTCACGTTTTGTCTAAATTCCAACTGGCTGTTAGTCTGGACTGACTGGGACTCTAGTCTTGATTTGGAGATGAATGCCTGTTAGAGAGGATGGTCCCTGGACAGTAGTAAAGATTTTGCTATTTTTGCTATTGAATACAAAAAGCAATTCTGAATGATTATGATAAAGTGAAATGAAACTGTGGATTAACAAGATCTTAATCTGGTAGGCTGATGCTAAGCAACACACTCTGGCAAAATACCTGATGGAGCTGACACTGATAGACTATGACATGGTGCACCATCGTCCCTCAGAGATTGCAGCTGCTGCATTATGCTTGTCCCAAAAGATCCTGGGACATGACAAATGGGTAAGTATTGTAATCAGACTTGGTGTTGGGAATTCTTTCTTTAGTTGGTGGAATTGAACCATTAAAACAAGTGTTTCAGAAAATTGTGTTGACGTTGGTAATCATGCTGGTGCTCAAATGACAGCTGGATAGCCTTGATGTATAGTTGCAGGTAGAAAAAGGAATATACCACTAAAAACTCAATGTCTTTTTCAATGTGAAGGCTGTGATACAACAGGATTTCTCTCTTGAGCATTGAGTTACGGAAGGTCACAGTGTAAATAAAGGTAGATGTTCGTAATTCTTGCAATACATGTAGCATAATGAAGTCCTGGACCGTGAATAGTGAATTGTAATTCAATTTGTGGTTACTCTTGCAAAAGTTGCTGCTTTTTTATCCTCTCTGCAGTGTAGAAATATGGTCCTTGAAATTGATGTGTCCAGACTTTTTCTGCACATCAGAAGTTACTTTGGATCTGTCATTTAAACTGACAGCTACAGTTTCCAGCCCTTGAGGCTTAGGCTGAAGCTAAGGCTGTTTGCTGCCTGCAGTGACTGTGCCTTGAGCAGCAATTCCCCCTTCACACGTCTCAGGTTTCTTCCTGTTCTGCTGCAGGGCACAAAGCAGCAGTACTACACTGGGTATGCAGAAGACAGTCTTCTGATGACTATGAAACACATGGCCAAGAACGTGGTCAGAGTAAATGAGAAGTTAACAAAATACACTGTAAGTATAATGACTTAAATCCTATCTTTAATGTTTTAAAAATACCTTTGCTGCATACTGTGACTTCTTAAGTAAATATTCCATATGTTACCATCTTAAAGCTTGTGCTATTCTGACAGGCCTGTGAGAGACTGTTGCATTGGTGTTAGATAAGTTGCTCTTGCTGTTTTGGAGCTGGTTCACTTCCAGCCTTGTTTGTTTTCCAAGCAGTCAGGCTAATCAACCCAGAATGATCTGCCTGAACTTAGCTATGGTATGTGTAAATCTTTTGTTCCTCTACCTCTGCAGGCTGTAAAGAACAAGTATGCAAGCAGCAAACTACTGATGATCAGCACAATCCCTCAGCTGGGCAGCGAGATAATCAAGGACCTGGCTGCATCTGTCCTATGAAAACCCTGGGCAGCCACGGCCTAGTGGGGTGTGCACTGTCTTGTCTCTGAGGCCAAACCACTGCTCTTTGTACATAGCATTCTCCAGCCTCACCAGACACTGGAGACTCGCCTGGAACGTTAAGTTTTAAATGTGTTGTGTTATACAACTTCCTATAAAATAAAGCTCTCTTTTAAATACTGAGTGCGACTCTCTAAGGTACTGCCTACACATGTCTGCACTCTGATGTCCAAGCAGGACATTTGCCTGAAGAGGTGAGATCAATGGGGATGATTATTCTCTGTGGTTGTTTCCAAAGAGAAGCTGGAGGCTTTGTAAAGTGCATTGTATTTATTAAAATGCTTTCACTCTTCAGGCAAGAAAGAGCAGGCAGAGTTAATATTTTTTTGGTGTACCTTAAAGAATACTAAATATGTACTTTCCTTCAGTGCCTATAGATTGTTGCTTTCAAGTTAGGAGAAGGAAGTAGGCTGGCTTTAACAGGTATCAACCTTGTAAATCTTTGCATTTAGGTCAATATAAGGCAGTGTGTTCTGTGTGCCTAACAGAGGGAGTTAAGGTAGGAAAAGTCTCAGTCTCTGTGAAGCCCACCAGGGTAGAGGATGTAGGTATTGAACTGCAGGGATGAGACCTTTAGAAAGCAGCTCAGCTCTTAAAACCTGCTCTGCTTCTTGAAAAGAACTGCTGTAACTTTTCATTGCCTGTTCACTTGTCCACCCTCACCTCTTCCCTCTCCCTGCTTCTGTAGTTAACCTCTGTACCCGGGACAGGAGGATTGATTCTTCCTTGTCTCTGAACATTTTGGTTTCTTTCTTTGTAATTTAAATGTCAGTATCTGTATGCTCAAGGAATATAAGCATTTAAGTAATGCAACTTTTCTGCCTCAATACCTTATTGAAGTCTAATTGTTAATTAGTAATGTGAAATTACAGACCTTTGGAGAGTATCAAGTTACGCTGAACTCAGTGCCTCCTTTCCAACCCTAACCATTCTATGATTCTTGCAGCTTCTCTTCATGAGTGTGCTGGCTCTGATGTAGGAGGCAAGAAATCAGTGCTACCGAAATGACCTAAACCTCAGTGCTCCCCTGTCAGAATGGCGTTGAAGCTACTGGGTTTTATCTTCTCAAGCAGAAGACTTTTCTCTCCTGCAGGATAAGTAAGCCTAACATTTACTGTGCATGGTCTTTGGAAAGCTTGATCCCTTGTGTGTATGTAATTGCAGCCCTGGACTGAGGTCCTAGTTTCTAGCTCACAGAAACAGCTTCTAGTCAGTCTTTCTTAAAAGATGGAGTTTGTGTGCCTAAATTAGACTCAGGGTAATGGTTTAGCAAGGAGGTGATTCAGGACTTTTTGCTGTATCTTAAAGCAACTCATTAATACCAACATACACTGGGTCTTTTTTTAACTGCTCTTAACAAGAACAAGCTGCAGTGCACAGCACTTCAGGAGGGCACAGGGAAAACTATCTGAGTTTGGAGTGAAGAAAATGTACTTTTGCTTTAGAAGTCAGTGCAGTAAAATCTGAAGGACGCTGGAGGGATCAGTTTTTCTGTGGAACTGAGAACAAACTGCACAGTGAACAGACCTGGTGAGCAAACTGCTTCCTGTTTTATTTCATGGAGGTTCAGAAGGCAAAGCTTGAATTGTAGTAACAGCATGGCAAGCAACAGCCACTCTGGTGGGGGAGGCAATCAGACTTCAGCAATAACACTTGTGCTTCTGCCATTTAAAAGGAGTAGTGCAGATCTGTAAGTACCTGGCATAAAAATTCTAGCAGTACTACTAAGAACAGTGACTACTACATAGTACATTCATGTTTTTGCTATTATACTCAGTTTTTATATACAGAATACAATTTCTGTGCAGAACTGTACATTTATAGACACTTCTTTGAACAGGTAAAACAATAAACATAAAACCAACATGGGCCAGCCATATTATAATATAAATCTTGAAGAAGGCAACATTGTTTAGCATACAGTACTATGTGGTTTTCTGTTTTAACTTCTTACAGTGCCTGTTGGAGTCCCTAAACAGATCAGGAAACACAAACCAGTTCCATTACATCTCTGTACAGAATTAAATAGACCATCACAGTAGTTTTTTAGATGGTGGTAATAACCCAAATGAGCCTAAATCTTTTTGACATGTAGCAGCATACTTAACATGTTCCCCAGAATGATCTGCATTAGAGGAAATGTGCATTTAACATTATCTTCAGTAGATATTTAAAAAGGTTACTGATACTCAGCTGAAGGCACTTATTAAATACACCCCTTTCCAAGTCCCTGGTCCCAGACTGAAAAGCACCTGTTTTAGGAAGATGGTAGGTTGAAGCATTCTTCACTTATTAGGTGTTTAAACCAGGTTTTAAATATAATAAATAATTGGTCAGTATGTCCATTGCTGTATGCTTCTGAGACAAAGATCACAGTCTGTGCTGCGGGTAATTCTTCCTGTTCATGTACAACTTTACTGGGGAAAACACTGCTGAGAACAGCCAATCTGGGAAGAACAATGTCCTGAAGGAAGGGAAAAGGTCTTCAATCACTGGTAACTTCATGCCCATTTTTCTCTGACAGTCTTTCATATCTTGGTGACATAATTGTTGGGAAACAGACCTTGTTTCCCTCGTAGTCTCCCCGTCCACCAGCCAGAAGGATCTGTAACAAAGGCAGCAAGGTAAGCAGTCAGGCTCTGTAAGGCTTGTTGTTACACTTCCTGGTGCAACCAATAATGACTTGCCATGCAGTGAGAGCCTTCTTGGGAAGGAAGCAGGGAGCATGATTCAGAGACCCCGAGCTTGTTAATCTCTTGGGCACAGCACTTTGCCTTAGGAGGTTGCTTTGGAGACCCAGAGCTGGAATTGCTTAATTACTACTGCTACAGCTGTGGGTTGGGCTGATTTTCATCTGCTGTAGAATTACTCTCTAACTAAACTGACAGCTCTGCAGTACCCAGTTGTTCATGTCATTGTTCAGTCTGACATGCTGTGGAGTGAACTGGTCTGATTGGTGTGGAGGCTTCTCTGCTCCCTGAGAAACCTGCAAGCCTAACTGGGGTGGCTTGGAAAGCCTTGTCTTTACTCCTGGCACCTTCAAGACCTGTGCCGAAGGACCCAAACCTTTGTCCCTCTGTACCTTCTTTGATGATCTCGATGACGTCGTTGGCATTGAAGCTGAGCTCGTCGGTGTCCTGAGCGTCGTAGGCGTAGAGGGCCCTGCACTGCGGCACCTGCGGCTTGGGCTTGGGCTGTGGCTTGGGCCGCCCTCCGGCGGGCGGGGGCCGGTTGGTGGTCTGCCTGCGGACGCTGCGGGGGAAACAGAGTGCCTCAGACCCTGGGACCTGGACCTCAGCTTAGCAAACCCCTCCGTCTCACTGAGTTCGTTTTAAATACCACAGAACAAGAGAAGAAGGGTTTTCTTAAATGTCACAACAGTTAAAAACAGCAACATGAGACCTCCCTGGGAACGGCACAGAGATGCCATTTCTTTCCTACAGAAAGAGTAAGTACTTCCAAAGAGCAGTTCAAATGCAGAGAAGACATTTTAGTGCTCAGGCTGAAATATGAGCAAAGGTGCACATGCAGTTCATGCGGATGGTGAGATCTACACAGCTTAGGCTGTTGCTGTCTCTCCCCTTGCCCCAATATCACCAGGGATTTAGTTTTCAGTATCAAAAAGTTCTAGCTCACAGGCTTGCTACTTTACCATTCTTGTGACTAGGCTGTAACAGAGACTGCATCTCTTTTAAGTTGCCTCAGCCTCCAGGGTCTTGTTTTGTTACAGCCAGCTCTGAAACAGTAGGGGAGATGCTGCACAAACTGCTACAGCTGTGACCACTCCAAAGATTAGGAAGGGGAAAGAGGGAAGAAATGCATTTTGCCAGCTCATCAGCTAATAAAAGGCTGGAAGAGAGAACAGGTATTAGACTCAGTATGTCAGTTTAATATTAAGTGTGCTGAATGACTAAAAATGTTGTAATGAGGTGGAGAATGAACTGTGATCATGTCATGTAATGCCACGATAACATTACATAGCTTTTGCAGAAAAGGCTTAGTTACCTATGTGAAGTCCAAGGCTTAATATTTGTCTGTATTTTCTCTTATACACAGTTACTGGGGCAGACAGTCTTGATGTTGTTCTGTGTTTTACTGTTTGCCATTTTCCTTCCCTTGCACTACACTGACCAAAGTTCTGAGTGACAGAAGCTTTAATACATCCTAATTATCCTTCTAAATTCTGGGACTGAAACACAGGGGGTGGCTGGTGCACACCCACAGCATCAGGAATTGTGGGATGCGATGCAGATGATCTTTTTAATCCAAGCTGATAGTTCCTATCATCATGTACTTGGTGGCTGCTGCATTTTACAGTAGCACGTGTCAGTCACAGTTGCTGACAGAAATCACAATGGCTTTATGCTGTGGCTTACGAGCTTTGGTTGTTGTAGGAACTGTAGTCTCAAGACAAAGTAGAAGTCTAGTATTAGAAAAACAGCTTTAACAAAAGAAGGTGACATGCAATGAGAAAATGTCACCACTTAAAGGCATGGAAATTATTACAAGAGGGAGATGTGTGTGAAAATGTTAGTGCTGACAGTTTTGAAATTGTTAAAATAACTGGTAGTGGCCACTTGTTTCTGATTTCTTATTTGAAGATTAATATTAAACAGAAAAATGCTCTAAATATGCTTGAAATATCTTATGGCTAACAGTTGGTGCCCAGTGTGGGAAAATGACTACTATTAGTACTACTGAAAAGGCCTCTGTATATCTAATTCTGCTCAAGGGCTCTTTGTGTTTAGGAACTAGAAAAGCCCTCCATAGGAACCCTGTGCATTTTTGGTACTCAAAATCTGTCAATTGCGCACACTTAGGTATTATTTGATTTCTGGGAGGTGTCCAATGCTACTACATTGTAAGTAATATGCTAAATCAGCCAGCTGGATCACACAGGAAAAAGAATGCTTAGGCCAACAGGAGAAATTATGGCAAGAATAATACAAATTTCCTTTCGTTTTCCCCTCAGTATTATTTGGACAAAGGTGTAATAATGATGGTCGACATACATGGGGCTCTCCTACCAAACAAGGAGATATTTATCCTGCGTTTACCTGAAGAGCTGTGGAGTAGAGACTGCTGTCTGCACTAACCATTACTCTGCAAAGCTGTGACACCTTATCACAGTGGGTGTGTGTTCTATCTGCTAATGTCCCTTCCCCTGTTGATTTAATCTGCTCTGGGACAACCAGCTGTTACTAACAGTAATTTCTCCGAGATTTGGTTATATCAGAATTAAATCACACACACAGGAAGTCATCAGCAAACTACTGCTTCTAAACCAGATCCTTTTTGTGCAATTGCTGAATAGAGAGCAGTCTTGGACAATTAAGTGACACTCAGATTCCCACTGTAGTAAAGCTCCACTTGTGTTCTACAAGAGAGACAAATAAGGGCTAAGTAGAAATTGGTAGGTCACTGAAAAAGGCCTTAAGAATTTTAATATTCAGATTTAAGATATTAAGCTAGGCCTGCTTCACCTTTGTTGCTAAAGGTCTATGATGGAACATGAATTTTGGAAACCTAGGGAAGATGATGATACCAAGCTGGTCATCTATGTACACAGTATATCAGCCACCAACAGTTTGTGTGTGAAGCTATTTACAACAAATGGACATCTTTTTATCAAATTCAATGAAAAATCTTACCCAGCTGCTCCTTGGTCAGGTACTTTCAAGAAATCCAGGCTCTCTGGTTGCTGTGAAATCCTGCCTGAGCCTCCTGACGTTTGCCGCGGTAACGCCGGTCGGGTCATGCTTGTGTACAGGTTCTTCTGACTGGGCCACTGAGGATGGGCTGTGGACTGCGGGAGATTTATAACCCCATTTTGCTGCTGACCTAGAAGGAAATAAAGTGTGAATACATCCCGTCCAAACTGCAGTTCAGTAAAGGTAACGCTTTCCTCATGCAGATGGCTCAGCTCTCATATTCAGCTGCCAGAGCCTCCCCTACCAGGGAGCCTGAGCACAAGATCATGTTGATTTATACCCAGTTCCTGGTCTGCTGCTGATCTGTTTTGGGTTCACAACTTCAGGGACTGGTGCTCCAGTTCAAGACATGTGCCTTGAGTGCTCCAAGCAACCACGAGGATTGTCTCTCAGCCAAATCCAAATGCCAGTGAACCTAGTCCCACCAACACCTCTTTAAACACTGCAAAACCTTCTGTCCAGATAAGGGTTAATCCCAAAATAGCCGGAATTGCTGGGAGTCTCTTCTTTTTCTTGTGAAGTTCAAACTCAGTCTACCTCATATTCAGGGAATGTGAGTGTTTTTATTAAATTGCTATAAATACCTGCCTATTTTAATAAGCAAGAGGGGATGGGGGGGTTGTTTGGGGTTTTTAAATTAATTTTGTATTAAAAAAAAAAACCACTTTGCTGCTATTTTGATAGTTGAAAAGGAATTTGAATTTTCTAGGTGGTGACACAGGTAAATGCCTTTAAATAAATAATTACACTTCTAACTTGAATTTAAAGCAAACCTACTCATGTCTCAGCTACTTGCAGGATCAGGGCCTAAGGAGCTCAGGTCTGCATGCTTTACATTCCTAAAGCCCCTACCAAGTAAAATGGGAGCAAGGCTTATATTCAAAATCAGTTTGTTCAGTGGTGTGGGTGATCCTGTCCCTTCTCCATTATGATTACGCCTGTTAAAAATTAGCAGAAGAGGAGAATTCATAATCATGACACTGGGACAAACCTTACTGCTTTCAACAGCTGCTCTTTGCTTCTGATGTTCTCCTGAAACTGTGGCAGAGCTTAAGTAGCCATAAACAAACCTCACTTTGCAATCCAGGCTAGTGTGGCACATACATTATGGTTATATAAATAAAGATTTGGGCTATTCTGAACACAGACATAAGTGTGTTCAGTGGCTGGACCACTGATTTCAAACCAGGTGGGGAAACAGCACAATCCATTTCAAATGCTCAGGGATGGTGGCACCCAGTGTTCCTACTGTCTGCTGACAGGTCAGCTCCTTACAGTAACTCCCCATTTCACTATGAGCAGTTTTTGCAGATCACACAGTCCTGAGTTTGACTCATCCAGTTGTGAGGATTTGGAATTGTCTAAATTAATCTGGTGACCTAGACCGGTCACACCCCCAACTTCCACCACTGGCATTGTGCTTCTCAATAAACAGCAGCTGACTGACAGAGAACCCTTTGTTAAAAAAAAGTACTCTGGGAGTGCAAGTGAAAAAGAAACAAATCTCCTGGGAAATGTTGGGTCAATGGAATATTGTTCTCCCCTCTGAGTTCACAGGCAAAATTAATCATATCTGCTGAGGGCAGAAGTGGAACACCCTGATGACATCAATCCTGCGCTGTTTGCTGGCACAGCTGATCTGCCTCAGCACTCACCAGAGCTGGGTAGTGTTACACAGGGCAGGACAATGACACATACACTGCAGTCTGTTGGCACTGAGAGCAGTTTCACTGCAAAGCATTGCCTGTGCCTTGGGAAGCACACAGCCTTCACCCTTGGAAATTAAAAAGGCTACAGGGTTAGTTTTAGATGTGTCAGTGTTCTAGTTTTAGGTGTTTTGTGCTAAGTGGTTGAACAAGTCAGCACCCCCAACAGCCAGGACATCTCTGGGGGAATACCAGTGTGACTGTCTGCAGAGTCCAACAATACATTTCATAAAATGCCTACAAATGCATATTTTCCAGTCAGGATCTTTTAGAGAGCAATTTAAAACTTCACTGTGATTTTTTTTTAACAGGTAAAAATTACCAGATGACAAGAGTAAAGCAAAGTCCCACTGTGGAATTTTGTTTTGCCCAATGCCAAGAGGACTTACCAGGGGGAGGTGGGGCAGCTCTCATAGGATAGGTCTGACCTTGAGACCTGCTGGAGTACCCTCTGCTTTGGGTAAGGTTCCGTCTAGTAGGACCTAAAAGAAACCAGCAACATTCTGTCACCCTTTCGCAAGGACATTAATTAGGTAAGTCCTTGTGGCTGCCAGCCCCCTGCTCTGTGATCAGGAAGAACTGATCTTCAGGAATAAGGAAGGTGACTCCTACAGTGTTGGCCAAGCTGTTGTAAGGCCTGAGGTGCACCAAGCAAGACTTTGGTGTATACTGCCTTTTGTGACCCAGTTCAGCCACAGGGTATGAAGCAAAGCTGCCTCACAACCCCAGTAAACAAGGCTTTCTGAACTTGTGCATAAACCATGGCTAAGTGGCACAGCAGGACTTTGGCTGTGCTGTTCCTGGACAAAACCAAACCAAGAGGGGGCTGTATCTGCAGCTCAGTCTTTGAGATGTACAGACATCACCTTTCTTCACATCACCACCTGTCCCAAAGCAGACCTTCCATCAGCAAGGAACTGCAGGAGCTCAGAGCAGTGTGCAACACCTGCCCCCAAACATTTGGCTACCTGTGCCCTTTGTCCCATGTCACATGGCTAAATGCCCTCATTTCTTCTGCTGCAGGGAAAATAATTTCAGCCATTTCAGAAACCACTGGTATACCGTGAAAGGAACAAAATCCCAGCAAAACCACAGAGCACAAAGGAATTCTGCTCTGTCATTACAATCTTTGGAGTGCTACAGAGAAAGAATAATGAACATGGTGAGGCTAGAGCCAAGCAAGGGTAGAAAGAGTCAACCATTCTCTAATGTCTAGAGGCAGTTCCTACTCACGGGAATTCTTTGGCAGGCCTGGTCCGATGCTGATCTGCAGCACTTTGTTACTTGGCTTGAGAAGGGCCATGTCTCCTTGGCCCTGCATAAACTGCACCTGCCGAGAACCACCACTGCTCCAGGGCCCCCAGCTCTCCTTCTTCAGCTTCACTTCAAGTCTAACAGAGGCAGGGGAACACATGAATAAAAACCAGCATTTCCGTGTCAAATCAAGACAGTACCACATGGCAGCAGGTAACTTGGAAATACAAAAATGTAAGGCTTAAGACTGAGAATCGGTATTCCCCGAGTGACTCAGCTGGCATAAACCACCTAATTACACCTTTTTTTTTCCATGCTTTTTAAACGTTCCTCTTAATTGATGTTTTAACTTTTTTGGTAGAGCTACTCAGAGGAGGTTTAAGATGCCCAAGAGAGCACAGAGAGCTTTGAAGAAAAATGTGCCAAGGTCCAAGTAAGAGATGTGCCTGCCCACAGACATCACTGCCCCTGCATATATTGTGAGATGTACATATGCATCAGACATACAGATATATATACAGTGGCATGTGTATGCTGTGGGGCAGGCCTTGTGCATGCTCTGGGAGTGAATGTTTCGGCATAAATACACTTCAATCTTTTCAATTTACATTCTTTTCCATATAGGCACACACACACAAATATATATTCTTTCCCAGCATTTCCACACTATCCATCTGCTCTGAACTGTACTCAGATATGAGATTAAAAAGAGTATGTTTTGGTTTTGGGCAAGACCCCTGGAGTATGATACATCTTACAAGAACAAAAACTCTACTCCTGGTCCTGGTTTGGGATTCCCAGTGTACAGCAGGATATGCCACAATATCGTTCCCCATTTGTTCCTTCAATTGTCCCTCTACACCATTTCCAAATGAGAATAATGATCTCCAGTTGCCTTTTACAGTTCTTCCACTTTTTTGAAGACAATAAACACACAAATCCAAGCCCTGCTGTTGCTACTCTGTTTAGTGGGCAGAAGTATCAACAAAAGCACATGTTTGCTGGGATAGGTTCCAGGATGTCCTTACAGCTAAAATGTCCATCAGACACCCTGGAAGTTTTCAGGCTTGTTTCTACAAAAATGCTCCCAGTATCATTTACTAATGAGGCTTTTTTAGAATTATTCTGTCACCCTGCAGTCCTCTGCACCCACAGCCATCCTCAGAATTTCAGATTGTTATAATCCTAACCTTCTGATGACAAAGGCAACCACAAAGTCTGGTCTCCCTGCACATACAGATTTTTTCACTGTGCTACCTCCTATCATTTTAAAATAAAGCACAGTCTATGGAACTCCACAACTAGCACTCCCTCCTTGGCCTTGGCAGCAAGAACAAAGAACACTTACCCCTAAAAGCCCATTGAAAAAAGTCATGACTCACGTATTGCTAAATTTCAGAGGTAGTTTTCTTTGTGTTTTCTCTTCATATCGTTTCGACAAGAGGCTTAAAAACTCCGTTTTGAAGACTGATTCGAGCAAACTGTCATATTCCTGTTCATGCAGAATGAAGATGTCATCCTGCATGGTGCTGCAGAGAAACCAGAGGACAGACCAGTCAGTTCAAAACTCCACCAGCACATACAGCCAGCACTGTAATGACATGTGAGTACTCCTAAAAACATAACCAAATCCAACCAGCATTAATTACACAGCCTTGCTTTCTGAGAACAGGTTGGGGCTTTTTCCCAGGAGCTGATAATGGAATATCTGAAACAATCCCTTTTGACAGCCAGGAATACTACTTAGTCATTTTACAGTAACTGCTATTAACAAAAAACAGTGTGCTATGAAAGTTACAATTACAGGCCTCTCTTCAGTCACGGCAAATCTTGTGATTAGAGATAAACTGGAAACTTCAAAGGTTACTGAAGTAAGACTGAAACCCAAAGCAAGCAAATTCAGAATAAAAGCTTTCCACTGTCAACTGGCTTTAGCCTGGATTGGGTTCCATTGTCACCTCTGGACCTTTCAAATCCTGTTGAATTTAGAATTAACATTCGTTACAAGTTTTCACCACTTCTGTGACAGTTATTATCGATCTATACTAGTTATGATAATAGAAGTTAGATGATCGTGACCATAATTATAAAACTCATGTTCCCAAGAACATTTCCATGAGAGTATGGGTTGTCATTGTCAGTACCCTGAACAGATTCCAGGTTGAACCTTTTGCACTGTGATTTGTTATGTAGTGTTATTGCATTTAATACATGTCAATACCGTTGATGATTCTGCCTTTATTGTGTGTAGGTGTATTGATACAGGCTCTCATCAGTATATTGTTGTGGTTTCTTGAGAGATATTGTTTAGACATCAGAGCAACAATCCAGTTATCCTCTCTCCCCTTCCATTTAAAATTATTTAATTTCATATTGATTAAAAATTATTATTGCATAAAAAATAGTACAAACAGGAATTGAAACTTAGGAAACTTTGAAGGCTGCAATACAGAATAGTTAAATGCATCCCAGATAAGCTCATGAAGAATGTTATTGCAGTTATTTACTTCCAGTGCAGACATCTGAGAGTCTTCAAAACAGTCACCAATCAATTATCCTGCAGGTGTTGGAAATTTAAACTACAGGGACAATAAACCAGAGCTCTGAGAATGCAAGTTAGAGCTAATGCAGTGTTTTGCTTTGTGCCCCACATCTAAAAAACTGATTGGAAGGGGGGGGTCTGTATGTGTGTGTTGGTTTGGGGGTTTTCCCCCCAAAACACACAGCAGGTTATACATGTACTGAATAAAGGCTTCTCTGTAGTTTTTCTAATTGGAGACTGTTCAATGTTACAAAATATTAGAAGACACATTCCAGGAACTGACCTTAAAGAAACAGAAAGGATCCTCTCCATCTCCATCCTTCGCTTCAAGACCTCCTTCACTTGGCCCTTCTCTGGGCCCTGCTTCACCTTCTCCCGCCCGATCAGGTAGATGCACTTGGGGGTGAGCACAAGGTCTCTCTTCACGCTCTGAAACACAGCATGGTTTGAAAAGGCAGCTCTGCAGAGACCCCTGCACCGACACCCTGCTCTGCTTTGGGGCAACACGGAGTCTTTGGGTCCAAGGCAAAAAGTACCACATCAGAGCGCACAGGACAGGAGTGTGGCTTTGTTGCCCATTTCCTAACTACTGCAGCTTTTCTGCCCCAGAAGTCCTACACAACCTGGGGACAACAGGCGTGGTAACAGCGATCTTCGGAGCTTCCCGATGCGTCTTTGACCCAAAGCCACTTCTTTCAAGCTGGTGTGACCCTAACCTGGAGGGGTTTCTGTTACAGGGTCATGAAGGCAACTCCAGCTCCCAGCAGAACAAACCACTAGTGGATGTTGCTGCTAAACCCACCTTAAACCGCCTGTCGTACTTAGTGACAGTGTCCGCGAAGTCGATCTTCTCCCGCTTGCCCACGAACTGGCGCAGCTCCGGGTGGTCCTCCATGCCTATGTAATCTCCCACGAAATTCCTGTTGAGGCTGTTCCGTCTTCTCTCCTTCTTGTTCAGCAATAGATCTGATGCTTAAATAGCAAAAATAAACATCGATTAATAGCGATTACTGAAATTCCTGAACTCATGACCCAAAGAGCTGCTTCACGCAGAACTTCTTGGGCAGAAGTGATAACCAAGGTGTTTATGACATGGAAAAAACAGTGAAGCACTGCTGCTAATCCTTTATATAAGGATATATGTGATCATTAAATCCATTCCTAATGAAATACACTGATGGCAAGCTCAGCACTTCTGGAACCAAGGGATTCACTGCAACACTGCTGGAAATTTAAGATTAACTCTTCTAAACCCAGAATGTTCCTTCACACAAGCCAGGTCACACACACAACTAAGCACTACAGGCCTTGGATTGAACTGCATCATCTACAGACCATCCAGTTCTGCATAACTGTGGGAAGCATTTTCTGGAGCATCTCTGATGTCTGTCCCACTTACTCTGGCTTTGATTTGAGAGCAGAGCGCTGGGCAGTCCCCAAAATCTGTGCGTGCTGAGCCCTCAGCAGTGGTTGGCACCCACCACTGTGCAGTTGTTCCTGAACAGTTCCTTGCACTGCAATCGTTTGCCTGCAGAGAGGCAGGGACTTCCTTCCTCCCCTGTGGCCCTCCCCCTGCTCCCGGAGCCACCAGCAGTCACGACCTACCTTCTTCTCTCATCTGCACGTATCTCTTCCTGGCCGCGTACTTCCTCCAAGCCTTCTGGATGGCCCTGGCATACCCGTCGTACTTCCTCTCCCTCATCTCCTCCAGCAGAAACAGCTGTACAGAGAGACAGGAGGCTGGGTCACGCATTCCACAGGTAAAGTTCAAGAGAAAGCTCCATCTTCCTTTCCACAGCTCCCCAGTGCATTGCGCTCTGGATCCAAGCTGTGCCTCCAGCAGGAGTGTGGGAGCTGGGATTGGGATGTTAAGGTAACTTTGCCTGGAGAAATCCCTGATGCTTCAGTGCTTGTGGCTCTTACCAGTCTACCCATCAAGCTCCATACCCCTGATGAAGGAAGAGGAGTATTGATTGTCCCTGAAATGTTCTACTGGTGCACCTCAAGGTTCTGCCATTCATCCAGCCTCCATTCTCCAAAATTCCTGTTTCCCTTGCCAGAACGTCACCACGTCTGTGGGGACCTGTGCCACGTGTAACGTGACACTTGGTGTTCACAGGCAACTTTCTCCACGCTCTCCTTCCACCGGCCCCGTTCCCTCTCACCGGTGGAGTTTGTTGGCTGGCTGCAGGATTCACAGCCATGACCTTGTATTTGAGACGTGTGACATAATGAGACTTTGGGGTCTAAAATGTCAGAAACCAAGAGACAACACTGTCTCATCAAAGCAGAAAGGGAAGGTGCACCCCCTTTTCTGAGAATTTGTCAGGTCCCACTAAAATATATGTAAATTTAATGCATTAGAACAACTTCATAATTATTATAGGGTACAACATATTTAGCTATAGCCTTTTACATACTTTAATTAAATGGTTTTTGTCTCAAGAGAAGCACAAGCATTTGGCTAAATGACAGCACTCCATCAGTCCACTGACATGACTGTTGTTATCTCCCTCTGCTGTGCATTAGATACTCGTAAGAACTTTTCTTCTAGCTCTCAAAACAGATAAAATTAGTGAAAACAGGTATAAGCAGCAGCAAACCTGGGCTTTAGGATTCTTTTTTTCTTTCCTTTGCTGCTCTAAACCATGCAAATCTAGAAAAATACTGTTGTTCATATTGATCTTAGAAAGGAAACTTGATCTGGTGCAAACCATTTCCGCAGAACTCGCTCGCTCTTGTACAGAGTTATTTATTCAGGTGTGTGATGGAAATGTAAATAATGAAGCCTCCTTTCTGCCACCCATAAAACCTGATTTCACAGTTGGCAATTCTCCATCTACAGCAAACTTATTTAAAAAAAAAATTAAAAAACCTCTTCAGGAACACAAGCTCTGGGTAGGGTTTCAGACACAGCCACGACCAAGCCCTCGTGAAATTCAGGTTACAGCAACAACATTGATCTTGTCTCTCGTGAACACTCACCATTTATTTCCCTAACAATAATGCTAACTGCAAAATCTCAATGCAAAATAATCTATCACCTGCAGCTGAAGGTCACCATTAAGGAAGTTCAAATCAATCACTGAGCTAAAATACAGTTCTTAAGCTGTAAAAATAAAAATGCTGCATAAACTCTTTCCTAAAATCTCTATTATAAAGCTTTCCCTTGCACTCCCAAGCAGATCAAGTATTTTTCATCAGATTAACCACAACAGGTGCTCCTACTGGTGGCAGAAAGAAAAAATTTCATTTACGATCTAAAAGATTATTTTCCTCAAAAGCAATATAACCCTAGCCAATAGTTTAGTAATATAAGGTGAAAGATGATTAAAGTTTTAGAATATTCAGCTCACCAAAAAACATCTTCGACTTAAAATGAAAAAGACCCAGACTCTTTAGTACTTGTTTAAAAACAAGGTTCTTCCATTTAGTGCTGTTGGTGTCAGACTCCTGCAGCGGCCCCATGCAGTGCTGCAGAAGTGCCTCACATCCCTGTACAGTGCCCACGTCCCTGCCCAGCTGCTCCTACACGCTTCTGCCTCGCCCAGGTTCTGAGCGGGTGGGACTTCCACTGCAGCAAAACAATGGCATACTTAAAGAATCACATTCTGCCACACTTACAGACTCTGGAGCTTTGATGAAGACTTTGGATTTCCCAAGCTGGTACTGGTCGGGATCCATGTTGACTGACTGGAGCAGGTGGAGGACTCCTTGTTTCTCTTCCCCTTTCCAAGAAGGCCAGGTTGCTTTGGTCAGAATGGCGTACCTTAAACATGAAGGAGAAGAGGTTAAAAGCTGGCACCAAACTGCAGCAGAATACCACTGGCTCTTGGGCATTGCCCGAGGGGAGGGCTGGCAATTGGAGGAGGGCTCAGACCGTGGTGTGTGCCAAGATGCAGAGTATTAAGATGCTTCTTGTTTAGTGAGACCAAACAACTGCACTGGGAAGGACAACAGTGCCCCGCAGGCTCCCCTTTCCAGATGCTAAGTTACCACGTGGTGGCTGCAGCAGTTAATTGCAGAAGGTTCTGCTGTGATCTGCTTAAGTGCAGGGTGAAGTCATTCACCAGCAATGATGTGTGGTCCAGATTGGAGTGCCTACATCCTTGGTATGCCAGAGCCATTCCCAAGCACGTGGCTGATTTCTCACTCAAGCCCTCTCAGCCTGTCTTATCCTTGCAAAGGTCTTTCCTGTTCCTAAGCAGGTGACCAGCTATCGTGCTCCTGACGTTCAACAGCTGGTCTGCACTTAGCAGGGAGCCACTCTTGGCTCTGCCCCAGAAAGCCTTTGGCTTGGCCTCTGGGGCAAGAGGGATGCTGGAACACTGGGAACTGACCACACAAAGGGCTAGGGAAGGAGCAGGGAAGTGCTATAATAAACATGGATCTGAGAGAAGGCAGCAGCAGCCTCCTCTCTCGTGGTATTCTCCATAAGCCCTGAGAACGAAGCAGATTCCAGGCTGCAGCCCCTTTTAAACTGTCCACTTCTCCAGGCTTAACTGGGGCTTTTGGAGCTGCCAGGCTGGAGTTACAAAGCTGCCTTGTTCCAGTGCCCACCAAGGGAGCAGGGATGGGCTCTGGCTGCCTCAGTGTGCCTACAGGTAAGTAACTTCTTTAGCAGAGGCTACTTAGACTCCTGTTGTGACAATTTCTCCCTGAAATCTTTTATGTTTTTTGCTCTTGACAATTCCTTTTAATGCTTTAAGTGTAATTAAGTTATATAAACTGAATCATGCTTATTAGTAAAACTATTCAACAAAGAAAAGAGTGGTAAAGAATGGAGTTTAGTTTGTTATAGTTTCCAAGTTCTTGAGGTGATTTAGGCAGCTCCTAATAAAATGTTCTCAAAAAGCACAGAAGGAATTGTTGAAAAATACATTAAAGGAATGTTGATTGCTCATTCTTATAATATCTAAAATGTTATCCAGCCAGGAAGCAGAAACAGTGTCATGCAACTTTAATAACAATACCATGAAAAGAAAAATAGCAAACAGTTAAAAAGAAATATATCAAAACCCAGACACCTTTCAATAGAGGGCACATGAAAAGAGAACGATAACTTATGAATAATTCAGTAGGATTCAAAGCACTGATGTTCTCATGTTCAAATCTATGAGTTAGCAAACGTTCAGGGACTGTGCTCGATGGTGCAATGAATTAGCTCTTACACACCATAAATACAGCAGTTTATTGTACCTAATCTATGTTTACAGACAGTGTGTATGTACACTAGGTAATTTGTCAGTATTATGGGACAACAGATGCAACCCAGGAAGGAGCTGCAAGTTAAAGCAAGTCCCAGCTCATTATTTAACAGCCTCTTTTGCCGGTTCTTCACACACCACCACCAGTGTCACTCTACAGGTGGGTCTGAGCAAGTCTGAAGGTGAAGGAGCTGGGGTTAACAAAGGTGTTTGGACTGCCACCTTCCACACAAGACAATGTGACATGACATTGCAGCACGCTACAAACTCTCTCCTACGCGTCCTGAACTCTAAAGGAAGGCACAGGGAAAAACATGACTTAAGACCCTTTAATATAAGTAAAGGTCTTGCGTACAAACCAATAGATTTGAAATTCTCCTTTTTCATCAAATTAGCTTCATAGGTTTTACTGCTGTGGCAAGTCTACAGGGCAGAAGAAACAGATTATTCTCTAAGAGGCAGCAGTTTACCAGCATTTCAGAGTTTGATAACCCGACAGTTCCACCAGTGTTCACTGCAGTTCAGTGACGGCACTTCAGCACCGCTGTGCACTCCTCCCGTGAAACCAGCCATGTCACTACCCGTGCATCTGTTTCTCAAGCTTGTGTAATTTCTCTTACAGACTATTGCAGCACAAGAACTAAATGCGTACTTAAAATGCTCCTCAAACAATTTCAAATCATGACTGCCTCCCAGAAACTATCAATTATCAACTCACAGCAAGCAGTTAGGTCTTATGTCTAAACAGGGGAGAGGGAGCTCAGCTTTCAGATGGGTTATGCTTTGGAACACACAGGCCTTTTCAGAGACTGTGGCTTTTTGCATGCAAATGTAAATGTTGTACATAAAAGTCTATTCAGCCCAGAAAACTCCACTTATCTGGAGCTGCCAAGGCACGCCCAATGAAAACGAGTGCACAAGCATGCATTTCCTGGCCATGCCATGCCTCTGCCCCCTGGCACTCCCACTGACTCAGGGGTCACAGCACAGCCTGCGCTGCATACCAGGGAGCTGTGGGTGGGAAGGGTGCAGGCAGAGTTTTATCCTAACACAGTGTTAAACTGAACACAGCTAATGAATTTGAAACAAAGGGATTAATTCCATGAAGAATGGTTCCAGTTGGCTGTGGCTCCAGAGGCACCGCGCAGCTTTCCCTTGTGCAGATGGCGAGACCTGCACAGCCCTCACCATCAGTGTTCAGCAACTGTGCAGGCTCGATTTTAATACACATTGTAAATCTGCTGGGCTGTCTCAGCCACAGCCTGTGTTAACACTGCCTGAAGCATAATCGTGTTTATACATCTGGCCTTCAAGATCGTGAGGAAAAAGGAATTTAAAATTGTTCACAATGAAAATTGAGTCCATATTTGAAGAGATTTTAGGTCTGACTATTACTACATCATTGGAATATTCTTGGTATTATCATGAAGTATTACTAATGGCTTTGTTCTGTGCTGCCTAATTATACTGCACTCCTTGCAACAGCTGTTTGGGTTTTTGTTTTATATTCTCAAATGCAATGCAAGGACTTCCAACGAGAGCTGATTTGTCACATAAAGCCTGTTTGGGCATTTATTAGCTGTACGTCTCAAGTTTCGAAAAACCAGAAGCTGAATGTTGTATAAATCTTGAAACTGCTCCTATTTAAGAGGATTTCATTAGCTGGTGGAGGTAGTTAATCATCTTAACAGCCGGTCCTAAGGCACTGACAAAAGGACTGGTCTCACAGAGCTCTGGCTTGCTTTCATTCATTCACTGAGCAGCTGCAGTGGTTTGAGCTGTACCCATTCCCAGCTGCTGGAACACCAGCAGCAGGATAACGAGCAAAGTACGCTAAAGTTACTCTTTACACTGCAATGGCTCAACAGCAGGCATGGATTTCTTTACCTATCTTCTGTCTCTCTCTGGAAAGAAGAGCTGGGGCAGCCAGAGTAGCAGCATTCTAAACACAGGCCAGCAGCTTGACACTCAGATTTCGGGCACTGCAGCAGCTCCCTGAACTCTTTTTGACTCTGGGGAACCCTCTCATAGCACCACAAAAAGAACTGAGGCCTTGGGCAAGTTTACAGAAGAAATGAAAGTACTTTCAAAAACACAATGCCAGGCTTTAAAACACTTTCAAATCTCCGTGTAATCCAGATCACTGAGCAAGGCAAATGGGGAGAAAAGGGTGAGTGGGAAAGGAGAAGCTTTCAAAACTTGCAGCCTTTTGGTTCCCCCCTCATCACAGAAACAAGTGTGCTGTAGTGCTTCTAAATGAGTATTACCCACCTCTGCAGAAACTTCTTGAAAACCCTCCTGTAGGCGTAGCCAGCCCTTCTCACTCGAATGTTTTCCTTCAGACCCAAGTACTCCACTTGATGTTTTACTCTGTGGACAAAAGCAATGCCACGTTTACAATCCATTTTATTTCAGCCTACTTGGGGATTGAGGCATTCTTAAAAGTCTGAATCATATTTTAAAGACTACTGATGGCTAAAATTCATGCACAGGGATATGAATCTATTCCTTGCACATTACCATGCACACTGCATGGTTGGAAAAATACATGTAGCAGCTTTACCTTTGCATTTTTTCCTAGTTCAATTTCCCATCTCCAAAGTAATTCATGTCTAAACCTCTAAGCTAATACTATTACCCATAAAAGGCCAAGTAACTATTACCTATACAATTACACAGATGGTATCCAAGGGACTGGGGAATTGTTTTGTTCTTTTATTGTAGGTTTTACCTATGCTTTACATAGCTCAAACAGCAACAGCAGCACACAGCAGCATTTTTGTGGTTGTTCTGGAGAAAGGACCATGCATCTCAAACCGAAAAACAGCAAAAGAAGAAAAGCTTCCTTTTGGCATCTTTTTTTCTTTCTAGACTTGTGGTACATTGTTTTTTATGTTCCTTCTTCCATGTCCTGCTAGTCTACTATTTAATGCTTGGAAATTTGAAGAATTTCAGTTGCTGGTTTCCTTTGCATCCCCTTAATTTTCTCATCTAAGTCACGTGGCTGAAAGAGGCAAAGTCAGTTTTGAACTCTGTTGCTTCTGTTGTTCTTCTACAGGGCAAAGTACAGAAGCTTTAGCTTTCAGTGTGAAATGTAACAGTTGTTAAGACTTTAGTCCTGTCAGTTTAACAAACAGTATTAAAAGAGCATTTCTTTACCCATAATTTTAAAAAGTGAGCCTGTAAGAAGCCAATTAATTTTGCCTTGCTTGCTATTTCTCTGATTTTACAAAAGATTTTCCGAATCCTGCAACACTCAGTTCATTCAGTTATTATTTCTCTAGCAATTCTGAAATATTAATTTCAATAGAAAAGGTACTGCCCATTGAGTTTTTTGGTGGGGACATTTTTTTCACATGATTCACAAAGGGAAAAGTCTTCTGAAATCCCTCACTACAAATGACAAAATCCCTTCAGTTATTTCGTTTTTTAAAGAACATTTTGAGAGGTGTTTTACTAAATTATGAGTGATGCTGCTCTTTCAGCTCACAATAAAGAATCCCAACCATTTTCATCTTGCTGTCTTCAAGGAATAAAGTATATTTTGTACCCACTCCAAGAATTCTGGTACAGTAGAAAGCTGGTGGACAAAAATCCATTTTCCTGTTTATAGCTTTCCCTCCTGTTCACATCTGGAATAATGCACTGGAGCAACAGCACTACTCCCATTTTCTTACTGTCCTGCCAGTTCCAGTGTCCAGCACCAGAGAATTTGAGACATTTTTCTGTTTTTCCCTTTCCTTTCTGAGAAAAGACAACTGAAAATCTCCCTCCAGGCAGCAACCTCAAGCAGGTCAGGGTCTGGGAATTCAGCTAAGGCAGCAGTTTTGAATACAAGTCATGTGGCCGTGCCAGGACCTGAACAAAAACACATTTCAAGAACACCCCGATTTCTGGAATAACTAAGGTATTATACAAGGTTTAGATATTACACAAGGCCTATGTTTCAGTGCTAAATATTTTCAAGTTATTCAACAGCAGCAGAAAGCTGGAGTTCCGTGGCCTCTGTGGGCATGAAGTAAGACAGGCTTTGTGAAAGGCTTTTTCCTTTTTCAGGAGCATTTTCACGGTCTGGTAACCTGCTACTAATAAGCAAATTACTACTCCCATCACACTGGCCATGGCAGCATTTGTATGAGGCAGCATTATGCGGTCACGGCAGAAAATAAAAACACCAAACTCAAATCAACAACTTGTTCAGCAAAATATCCCATCAACTCAATTATGTTTTGTACTTCTCTCAAAACAAAGCTTTCACAGCAAAATCGAGAAGCAACAACACTAAGCTTAACTTTGAAAAGTCACAGGCATATAAATTTCTTTAGCCCAGACCTGTCCCTGTCTGCCCCAGTGAAGTGCCAGTACAACAGGTGGGCAGTGCTGGATATTCAGACTGGGAGGAGTGATTACCATTTCAGCAGCACTTCCACTTTTGTCTGAGTGTGACAGTACACGACCCTTTGCGTTTCCCTTGGCAAATCCTGCAGCTACTGACAACACACCATCCTCCTTATGGGAAAACAAGAAGAAATCTTGCCCATTTTTGCCCCAAAAGGGGTTTCCTGAAAGCTGCCCTTTTCTCAGGACTAGGATTTTATTTGTTTGTTTCGTGGTTTCCCAGCAACACCTTCCACAATAACAGGCCTCTTTCCAAATACCTAAGTGATTGATTTTAAAAGCCCCTCAACTTATAGTTAAAAGTTTTATAAATGCTTTTCCCAGGATCTCTTGCTTTCCCCTCCTTTAGTCCCCGGTGTCAGTGGAAAATTAAGTGTTGCACAGTAGGATTTTCAGGGGTGGAAAAGCTGCAGAAAGAGGGTCTGCCTTTACTGCCAAGCCCCGGTGACACTGAAGTGCAGACCCAGCTGCTTCTGTGAGTGCTCTCCCTCTGCATGGGACTGTGCCAGCCTGCAGGCCAAAGGGCAGCAGGGAGTTCTGCCCTGGGGTTCTCAAGAATGTTCCTAATCACACCCTGCAAGTTGTTTCACTGTGAGAGAAATAACCACCGGCTTTATCAGCAATTTTACCATTACCAGAAGTACCTGATAGAGAGTAATAAGGAGGCAAACAGGAACCTTCCACATCGTTGGTTACAGGCACTTTGTGCTAAGTTTGATACATAAAAGCAAATACAGAAATCCCTTTAGCTTCTCAGCAGAAGCTGTTTTTAAATATAGAAGTTACCAAAAGTTAGAAGTGATGCATAATGCATTTGCTGTGCAAATTCTCCATGGAAAACTGAGTCTTTAACACACTGTGTTACTCATGCAGATGTTCCCTGCTCATTACTGCCAGGAGAAGAGCTAAGAACTGTATACACTAAGTGCTGACTTAGACCAAGTGACCACCCCGACCTTCACAGTTTAGGAAGAGTCGTGCCTGATGGAATTTCTTGTGGTTTTAGAGAATCTAGTTCTGTTTGTAGGCTGTGCCACTAGAAATCCTGAATGTTTGGGCTTCTTTTGCCTGCCAGCACTGGTTCTCATCACACCCCCTGCTCACCCATCCATACCTGCTCTCCTCCCAGTCTCGAGACTTCTTGGTTTCATTAGGTTTGATGCAGCGGATGTAGTGGGGTGTGCACTTCATCAGGGTGCCCACCAGGTCGTTTGCTTGTTTCTGGAAAACAGAAGGAAAACAACAGGATCTGAGCTGAACAGCCTAAATCCTGAGAGAACTCTAAAATTATCAGCCGTCTGCTAATGATTCAATTTTGGTCTTTCTCCAGAACAACCAAAGCCTCTTGGGATAAGAGGTACCTCATGAAAAGCTTACCAGTAAATAGAAGGCACCCCTATCTCCAGCTGTGTAATATATTTAAACTACTACATAAAAACATGGAGTGACAAGGAATGCATCGAGTGAACCTGACTGTCAGGGTGAGACAGGAGGAAAGAGGTTGATAAAATATTGATTTCCAAAGGAATGTGCATTTTAACAACCAGCCTCCAAAGACACACTGCCTTCTAACACTTGCTGCCTCATCCAAGGCACGCGGTGGCTTCTGCTGGCTCGGGTGGGCTGCAGTTCTGCACGATAAAGAGAGCAGTGACGTGCAGTTGACTGTGGCCAGGAGTGGCTGAGTGAAGCGGCTCACTCATTATGCACATGCAAGTCCCAGCAATTGCTCGCCTGGCAAACTCACTGCTGTGCAAAGGCAGCTGAACACACGTGTGATGAGCACAGCACAGCCCCAGCAGCTGCCCCAGAGCCCACTCTGCAATCCAGACACTCCCCTCCGGCCCACAGCAAACACCAGAAAGGACTGTTATTTATGTACTGAGGAGTTCACACACAAACACAGCCACACGCGCTGCAAAACTAGACATACTTTGATCTTGCTGCCGGCGGTGGTGGGACGGCCCTTCTTGTCCACTTGAAGATTTTCAGGAAACAAAGCCTTTATAAAAGGCCTAGGAAAGAATTTATAAAACAGGGTTGGCACAGACAGATTCAATTCAATGCAGGCATGTCAAGGAATATGCTGTAAAAGTTGATAGTTGAGCAGAATATAAATAGCTATTTCTATTAATCTGGAGTTCTATCAAATCTATTTTAAGATTAGTATTTTCCATGAGCTTCCTCACTGCTCATAGAGACCCCTTGCTATTTTAGTGAGCACTGGAACACATGACACCAGACTTCTAGAAAAATCGAAGGAATACACACTTCTTAAAAAGTAATCATTAACTAATTAACATACATAACAAAAAAAAATTGGGTTTTGCTACTCTTTTGTCAAACAGTGCCTGTTCTGAGAGAATGCCAAAGCACTGATGGCCTTGTCTGAGGGCAAGGCAAAGGGCTCCAATACCCACTAGATTCTGACACTGCAGTGCCTCACTTGGTACCACTGGTAGAAAAGGAAGGTCAACACAATGCAAGTTATGCTGTTCTACTGCAGTGATTTATTTCCACTTTTACACAAGTGAGTTCACAAGCTGCAAAGTAGAGAAGTCAGGCCCTCTGCATCCATGTGGACTAACAGTTAGTCCTAGCTTTAAGCAAGTTTTGCTTACGTACAAATCACTGCTCTGCATGAGTTCAATCAAGTCCATGAAAAGAACATCCCGATTTCTCTCGCAGAATCCATCCATATCATAAGATACCTGGGCCAAGGTGGAAATTGATTGTTTGTGGTAAGTTGAGAACCCAATAATTAAAGAAAATTTAAATTCTGTCCTCGTCAGTAGCTGTTCTGAACTTTTTGGTTAGTCTGGTAAAACCTAGATATTACAATGAGCACTAAAATCTCTGCATGTATCATTAAACTCTTTCACAACAAACACAAAGGAGCTTCATCCTCATATTTAAATTCAGCTTAAAATCAAATTTAGAAAGAACTATGGAGCTAGTGAATGGAATGTGACACAAGTGAATTTAATACTGAATTTTACTGAAGAAACTTGGCTCAGTAAGGGTTTAGTGTTCTAATTCCTAACTGCAGGACACCATGACTAGCCTGAGCCACAAACCCAAGGAAGACAGAACTGCACATTATATTCCCAGTTTTACTGGTACATCATCCCCTAAGCTTAATTTTTATATCTGGATTCTTTAAATTTACTGCTGCTATAACAAACAATTAAGAACACAATTAATTAAAGTCTAGGGGAACTTATTTATTACATTTAAGTTCTGGTTAGTGAGTTGGATAGCAGCAAGGCCCAGACTCCTCAGCAAGGGACGCACCTTGGGGTATGTTTGTCCTGAGCTCCCTCCACTGTGAAAGGACAGTCTCCTGAGATAACCTGGCTGTTGTAAAGCCCCTACAGGGCTTCCCCCTTCCTTTCATCACTGTTTTTTCCTTACAAACACATAACAGAAATCAGGGGTGATTTCCCACATTACCTTTCCAGCGTAATGATGAATGATGAATCCCTGGTTCCAGCTGTTGAAGTGTTCGTGAGTCCCAATCTGCATCTGGAGTTTCTGGAGCAGCGTTTGGTCAGCCCCCTCTCCCACGGCGTGCATCGTGGCACACACGTCATCCAAGATGCTCATAATGCCTGGGGGATTCTGAAACGTTGGAGAACAACGACAGCAACAGCAGCAGAAATGAGGGGGGGCAATATGGTGGCAGTTTTTCCCCCCCAGACACAAAACTGTCTTCGCTACAAGAACAACAGAGCAGTCAGGAAGAATTTCCCTCCCACTGGCAGAGATTAACTTTTACACAAACATGCAAATAGTTTAAGGAGAGATGTCACTTCAAGTAATGATAGTGACACTGGAAAGTTATAGGGAAAACAATTATTTCTGTTGGGGAAAAAATGCTCAACATCTAAGGTTTTTTTTCTCATTCCACCAAAAAATAGAAAAACATCTGATGAAAATATTTAAACTCACTTGTTTCTGTTTAATGTGCAATGTACCTCAAAGGAAGGTGGTGTTGTAGCTTCCCCAAACTGAATACATCTCCCAGGGACACAAAAAGCATCATCTGATGTACAGGATGTCAGTAAGTTCATGATAAATTTGGGTGGGTAAAATTTAATTTTCCATCATTATATTTTTCAATTGCACATCAGTCACGCTATGGTGTAGTTCTCTTTTTGGATGGTATCTTAGATGACATGTATCTCAGGGCTCATAAGACATCTTATGTAAGATTTATATATAGCCATAGTATGACTCAGTAACTGAACAACAGTATTTGCATTTTTCCTATGAACCCTCTTGACAACAAAGCACTTGCCTAAATATTTTAGAGAAAAAAAAAATCTTGGTTTTTTCCACCTGTTTGTTCTAAATACTTACCACTTTGTTCTCGATAAGGTCACACACTATTTTGTTGTTGAAGTAGTCTATTGGTGTCCATCTAATTCCTTCTTGCACGTATTCTTCCTGTTAAGTGAAAAGAAAGAGATGCAAATATTCCTTTGCACTGCAGATGTAGCACTAGATTTACAACACGCTCCCCAGACACAAACTCTGCACTACTCATGTTCAGGGAGCCTTGCCAAGCGTATGACTGGGTGGAGGTGGGAGAAATGACCCTAATGATGGTTAAATCCAGCTCTCTGCTGCCTAAAAGATGAATTGGAATCCTACTCTTCTCCCCACACATTCCTTTGTCATTCACAGTGGTTACTGACAAGAGCAGGAGTATTTCAAGTGCATTTATTGTCAAAGCACTCTGCAAATAGTAACAAAGAGACTTTTACAGTATCTTGACAGTGCACCTAAGCCTCCACATCCTGATCTATTTTAAAAACTGAGACTGTGACGGGCACGCCGAGGATCAGCCCCCCAAAACAACACATTTAGAAATGCACGTGGAACGGAGACGCAGCTCGACTTGTTATTTCTGTGTGCAATCACTGTCACCATAAAACATCTACAGAAGTACTGGGCAAGAACTCGGCCTACAATCTGACTCAACTGACGCAGCCAGCTGCACGGGGAGTGGAGCTACACACCGCAGGCCAGTCTCCTGCACTGATGGGCCACCGTGTGAGCGTGGTCCGGAGAAGCCCGTCCCAGAGCGGGCCAGCCCCGAGCTCAGCACAGCGCCCTGTCTCGGCTGCACTCTCCCTGCCCTCCCAGGCACGAGCTCACCCTCAGCACAGAGTCTGCAGTAGACCCCGAGCAGAGAACTGCAAATACTTCCCTAAGTGCTTTTGCACTGGTCTCCGACCAGTCCCATGGCACACGTATTTAAAAAGCGAAGGAGGCGTGGAGGAAGCGAGGCGCTGCCCGTGCAGCGGGTGCCGCTGAAGGAGGCGCGGGCCGGGGCCAGGCTGCCCCTGTCTCAGAGAGTCCCTGCAGCCCGGCCAGCCCCGGGCCCACGGGCACGCAACACAGCCCGCTGCTCCCGGCGCTCAGTTTTAGCCCAGCCAACAACAAAGCTTGGGGTTTTCCCCTTTGTCTTGCTTGACAGGGCAGATTTTACTGCTAACAGATCATGAAACCTCGATTTTTCCACCAATTGAAAACGTAAGAGCTTATTTATGGAATCAAAAATAATAAATGTCTGGTTACCTGCTCTGCCTTAAGTGTCAGTTCAATAAAAATCTGCTGCAGTTTCTCATTAACAAAGTTGATGCAGAACTGTTCAAAACCATTTTTCTGTAGAAAAGGAAACAATTTTAAAATTAGTCTCCTGCCTTATATACAGTAATTTTTAGTTCTTATGCTGGCAATTAGCTTCAAAGAAACACTGTGAGTGATAGATGGGTTGCTGACTTTATAGACATTCTGTGGAATCTCTGATCTTTCTTTTAAGATCAATGACCCAGTTCCTTTGAAGTTTCTTCAATACTTCATGTTTATTAAGTGAGACATTACCAGTGAGATCGCAATGTCCAGGAAGCTCGGTTGGGATTTTTTTGCCTTTATTTTGGCCACAGGACCGGGTTTTATTTTTATTCTGGTTTGGATTTTTTCCCCCTCTAACTTAGAAAAAAAAACTCCTCTAGGTCAGATCTGCTCAAACACCAAGAATTGCATTGCCTTACCTGGAATATTTCAAAGCCATAAATATCAAGGACACCAATGTTGTATTCTTCATGGTCCTTCTCCATAGCCTTATTAATAGACTAATAAAACAGAAACAAAAGGCAAAACAAAGTGTATTTATATATTTTAAAGATATATATATTCTCAAGTATTTATATGAAGACACTGGGTTTCTTAAAAAATACCATATTTTAATTGAATACAAATATATCTAATAGGTTGTTTGACTTTCACTTTTTAATCAAGTGTTACTAAAGCCAGGAAATGAGCAGGATAATATCCTGTTTTCCAGGTCAGCGAGCCTTTGGATCTACTGATTGTGAAGCTCTTTCCCCTGCAGTGTAACCGGCTCAGCTGAAGAAAAGGAGCCAACAAAAAAAGAACAGCTTTCAGTCCGACACTGATGCTTTCTGCAGATGGCAGCGGAATCTTCCCACCTCGCTCCAAGCTGCCCCGTTTGCAGGGTCAGAGCTGCAGGCACAGCGTGGCACTGGCAGGGCTGCCAGGGGCAGGGACACCTCCGAGACAGGAGCAGTGCCCTGTGCCTGTGCTCCCCCTGCCCTGAGCAGGCCTAGGCAAAGAACAGGCCAGGCCAAGACAAGGCGCATCCCCGCCCTACCTGTGCTTGTTTTGGGGCTTCCACAGAACGCAGCAACCCCGACTTACATCCACCAAGTAATCAAAGAGCCGGGAGTGAAGGGCCTTGGCCAGGGCGTCCCGGGTGTAGCAGGCTTGTTCCACGTTGAGTGTCACGTTGATGGACTCAGATTTGCCTCCCCACTTGCTGTCCATCTGTCTGCTGGTCAGTTTTTCCTTTAGGCGGTCCTGGTTAATCCCCAGGAGAAAAGCAGGGAAAGCCAAAACTGCAAGGAAGAGCAGGGTTGCTGGATTATGACTTAGAGACTAAATACAGAACAAAGGGGAAAATTAACTGTATCTCTAATAACAATAAAACTCATGGGGCATGCAGCTTAAAAAGAAAAAGAGGAGGGACTTAGGGCTTCAAAATTTCCCCTATGCTTCTCAAGGTCATTTTCAACCCTTTACTTACATGGATTTCAATTAAGATAAACCACCCTGAAGTAAAATAGTCAGCTATTTCTGTACCTTCAGTCCTTCAAACATGTCAAACTGCCCTAGGTCATAGTTTCGAAGTACGTGGTTTAAACAAATCACTCTGGGAGGAGATGGAAGTAAAATAAAGAGCTCACACATTAAATAAAATTGACAACATTGAAAGTTCTTTGTAGAAACATGAAATGTTTAAAATATAAGAAAAATAGCCTATCTGCTTCCTAATATTCCCTTTCTTCTTATAAGTCAGGACATTGCAAAAGGTTTTCAACTGCTCTGTCATTTACTTGGTTTCACTTTTTTATTCCCTTATTCTGGAAGTACTTTGCAAATTCTGCTTTTCCTTGTTTCCAAGTGAAGCACAAAAACACACGTGTGCAAAAAGCAGCCCCAAGTGCAGCACTCTCTGCCTCCAGAGCACGAGGTGCAGATGTGACCTGCGGGTGTCACACACCTTCAGGGGTGGAAACAGAAACACCTCGGAAGCACAACGGGAAGAGCTCCCCAGGGCAGCTCCTGGAGCTGGGATTGCACCTCCCCTACACCACATGAGCCTCTAACAGTGTCTCCTCCACGTGCCTCTGGTTTCAGATCCACTTTACTGGTGTGAGCAGGGGGTAAAAGAATCACTAAGGCAGTGCTTTACACGTGTATGTCACAGCATGAATTCGCTAAAGCCTTTAGTACATTAATCCAAAATTATTTTTAAGACTGAAAATAACCATCAGCTCTCTGCAATCTGATTTATTTCCATCAGCAAACTAATTTACTCTAGGGTGCTAGGAACCACACAACTGACCAAAGCTGAGTCACTGGCAACACTGGTAATTCACTGAGCACTCAGAGGGAAGAGCACACAAAAAGGTCAGTCATCATAGGCTTTAAAATGGAAAAGAATGTAGGTAATCACAGCCCAGCTATGCTCACATACCCTGTAAAGATGCCAGGAAAAGTGCTCAGCCAATACTACTGGTAAGAATTTATGCAGACAGTCTAATGGTAAGACCCACCATGCATAGCTCAGAAACTTCCTCCACAGTGCTCATGATTTACTGCAAGGGAAGAGTAGGTGGCCAGGACTTGACAGAACCTCACATTCCTAAAATGCCTGATTATTTTCCCTAGTTAGGGACCATTAAGTTACAGTCTGGAAATTATTATAAAGCAGGATATGCATGCAATTGAAAAAAAGATCCTCAAAGAGTAACCAGCAGCATTAGTGGAGCAGTTTGAAGTGCAGGCAGTAAGGAAAAGCTGAAAAGGCTTCGTTCACTTTCAGGGGTTTTCAGGAAGTGTCAAACAACACTTTCACTGCAAGCGTAAAGAGGGGTGGTTTAAATTCTTCTCTGCACCCAGGGCAGAAGTAGTACTTGCCATGATTTGCAATGTGGAAGATTTAGAATAAATAAGGAGAACTTTTCTTGACTATTAATATAATCAAGAACTGTAACAGCGATCACTGGCAGCTTTAAAGACTTATTTGCATAGATGTCTGTCCAGAACAGTCTGCATAGATTTGACTCTGCCTCAGAGCAAGGGACTAGAGTTTTTGGTGTCCTGAAGAATGGTCTTTGCACCTTCTTGTGCAACTGGCTGCTCAGCAAGAACACCACTGACCAAACTGTTGAACTTCTCACTGTCTCAGGCTTACCCAGAGCGTGACTGATCAGTGTCTTTCCCTGTGTTGTGCCCTCGCTGTACTACTTAGCTGGCTAGGACAAGCAGCAAACTGGGAGGAGGATTAATGGAGAAGAGGAATGAGCCCAACTTTCATTCTCCTAATGCAGAGACATTGCTATTTCTTCTCTGCCTTCTTTATGTTTATGTATAAGTTCTATATTCATTCTGCTCCCGGTTTTTTCCTATGTATTATTCATACACAACTCCTGTATTTATACCCCAGTGAGCAGGAGAAGCATGGTGGACACGGCTCATCACAGAAATACACTCACCTTCAATGACTTATTTTCAACCCATGTCTTTGCCACTTGTTATTTTGATGCAACACACTCTGTCTCTATCCTGTCTGACTATTAAATGCTTTTACTTCATTGAAATACTTAATGCTGTGATTTAAATGGAAGCACAGTGGTTCATTTGGAATCATAAAGCATATTAAAAAAGCCTATACTTTCCTTTGGATGTATACAATGCTACAAAATGTTTTTTTTAGGTTCACTTAATTCCTCAATTTGAGAGAATAGTAAGGTTAAAAATTAGTAATTTTTATTTCCCAATTTCTTAAAACAAAGAGCTGGAGAGTACTAGTACACTTAGTTGAGTGTGAGGTTGACTGCACAAGATAATTTATTCATAACTAACCTCCCTAAAAATGAACAAATGCCATTTTCCTAAACATAAGATCCATTCTGAACTAAGGGGTAAGAGAACAGACAGGTATGTACAGGTTACTGTAGATGTTGTGCTTATCCATTCTGTCCTTAAACTAGCAAGGCAGCATAAATCAACATTAGATGCAAGGTATAAATCACGACAAAATCGATTAAAATGTTTAAAACCATTAATCCTCCAGCATCCCGCTGCTGTGGGCTGTGCTGACAGAGAACAGCAGCACGTGGCGAGGGACACAAGGACAGTACTCTGAGGAAGAGGAAACTGTGAAGAAATAGAAGCTGTAGCTAATAATGAGGTATTGGTTGAGAAATCTGAGACAGCACACGTAACTGTGGGATGTAAATTCTGCAGTCCAGCTCTGGATTTCTGTGCTCGAGGCACGTGTCCGTGCGTGTCTGTGTGCCTGGCACCAAGGCCATCCCCAGGCCAGGGTACCCGGGGCAGCCGTCCTGCCCCCGGGACAGCGAGGCCACACAAACCACACCACCAACCGGGGGGTTTCCAACGTGTCCTCCTGCCCTGACAGGAGAGCAGCTCGGCTCTGACGGGGGGCACTTCTCACACCCTCTCCTCTGTCGTTCTGTAAGGCCAGGAGGGGATTCCTTAAATTCAAAACACAGAACCTCACTCCTCGCCAGTCAGTGGCTTTAGTCACCCCGGGCTTTGGGAGAGACTCTGAAGCTGCTGGGAGGAAGGACTGCCTGTGTTTGCAGAGCACCTGGTGCCACCTGGGCTTGAGCCCAGTGCTGCTGGCCCCGCCGCCGGGGGTACTCACACTCCTCGCTCTCCACTGCTGCATAGTTGCCAACTTCTTTGAAGCTGATGTTTCCCAAATGCAGAATTCCTGCCACTATCTGCAGGACCAAAGTCTGCTCCTCTCCAAAGATCCCAATCACGCTCATTGCATGCTGGGAAGAAGAACAAACAAAGGAAAAAAATGGAATCAAGGACTCCTGTCTTAGCAATATTTTTGAAATTTCGATGCTAAAAGCTAGAGTTTTTCAAAGCAGTGCAAATTCCTAAGGCAATCAAACTTCATTACAGCCTGCACTGAAGTTTCAAAAGATACCAGATGTCCCACTTCAGCATTTTTGTATTTCTTTTTTATTAAATGAAATACAGAAGCACCTGCACCATTTAGAAGACATATTAACAAAATCAATCCTGGAAAAAATCAAGTTACTAAGAAATAAACATGTGCTCTCAAGTGTCACACCAAAACCAGCTGCACTGCAAAATGGAAGCAATGATCCTGAGAGATAAGGGGTTTAATCCTTTTACACAGAGAGTGTATCACTGTGAAGCTGTGCTGAATGACACTAAAAAGCAGCCCAGTGTCTGGCTCAGGCTCTCAATTTCAGCCACTTAGTACAAAATAACCCACAACAACACCGGGGTTTGGAGCTCAGAGAACATGATAACTTCCAGACTGTCCTCTCAACTGACTCCTTTTCTAAAACACCAGTACAACGGTAATTATTTTTTAGGTCTTTAAATGTGTTGCATATGTAAATGTGTTACTATGCTTATTTTAAATAGCAAATTGCAAGAGGAGACCAGCAAGTTGACAGGTCACATAAGGAATTGGAACAGCACTGGATAAAGATCCCTGACCTGTGTTTTCACAGTCCCTTCCTCCAGCTTTTCAGGCACACTTGTAAATAAGCATGGAAGGCCAGTCAGCAAGAAGAATTCAGCTAAAAACAGGGCATTCTTTTGTATTTTCCTCTAATGGAAGTCCCTCGCTGTGTTTGCATTTCCACATTTTTCATACTGCAGATTATCTGCACCAAATTAAATTCCATGCAATTTGCACCCTTCTGAAATAGAACAAACTGAAAACCAAAACGCCTTTCTATAAAAACTCTCTGTCTTCAGGGTAACACACCTCCTCCTCAGGGCAAAATACAATTAAAATAAGTTATATCTACATTAATTTGTCATTCCCACATTAATACATCAATGCCTTTGCTGCAGACGGACAGGGACATGAACACACATCCACCACTATGCAAATCATACAGTAAAGAGCTCACCAGTGTTTCCTGGAAATCTGATCTGTCGTTGATGTCATCGACTTTGTAGGACCCAGAGAGATTCAGATAGTAATAGTAGTCCATGCTGGTAATGCCCAGAAGGCTCTTCTGTTCCGAGGAGGCGCCTTCAATCAGCTGCACAATAAAAATGCCCACATTAGGTACCACACAACCACCTTCAGCAGAGATGGGGCAGGTCAGGAACAGGTCCCTGGGAGAGACATGGCTAGTGCTGTGTGTTTTGGGAATTCTTTAACCCAAAAGACCAGGTTCTCAGTCCCATTCCTGTTCCAACTACCACACCTAATAAAAACCAAAAACATGACTGACTTTATTACTTCCATTACTTTTACCTCAAAGAAAAGGCAAAGTGGGTTTTCCAATCTACAACGTATTATCTAAATCCTCAGTGTGTCTTCCACACCTATTGCAAGGCAGGCAGAGTTGAAAGCCTCCTAAGGAAGCCTTGCCTGTGAGTCTCACTGTGAGGACGAGCACCCTTTGTGCTCCTCAGAACTATGTGAAGTCCACAGTCATTGTTCATATAGCTCAGGAGAGGAGGACACAGCTCCTGGAGCAGTTCCAGTTCCAACTCAGCTCTCCATGCTGGCAATGGCACTTCAGCTTCATGTGAAGCTGCTCACACACACAGAGTGCACTGCCCTTCCCCCAGACCCGTGGAGCTTCAGCAGCAGCACTTCAGCAGGGAAGGACCATGCATGTCAAGGACCACTGAAGGCCAGCAAAGCCTGAGCGTGCCTGGAGGCCTCAACAACAGTATTGTCCTAAATGTCCCAGAAAACTGAGAATCAAATCTCTCTCAGTACATATATATGTAAATAAATATAAACTGGCCTCTCTCTCTCTATATATATATATACTGGCCAGTTTAAAAAGAAATCTGCTGCAAAGTTCTCCTTTTCTACTATATTCTCTCAGACTTTTCCATATGGGAGCTCACAACGACTTTCCAAGCAAGGCCTCTGAAATGCTGAAGCACTTTAGCTCTGGAGCTGACAGGCAGCCAGGAAGGTCCATGGAAGTGGTGGCCCAACATGCCACGGAGCTTCCCAGCAGTGCCAGGTCACCTTTGGGAGGGTGCACTCAGTAACATCACTTTGGAGAATGACTTTTCAACCAAAAGAAAAAACTGGTCCTAGATACTTTAAATAACTCAAAGAGGACCTATACACTCCTGACCTGGTAAAAAATGTGAAAACTCCGCTCTCCAGGATTCCTCATGACAACCCGAGATTTTTCCAGTAGGAAGTTGGAGATTTTCCCTCCGTCTGGTTCTCCACCTGGGCTAAACTGTATTTCAAAGTATTTTCCCTGCAAGAAATAATTAAAGCTGTTAAGTGATTAGTAAAAGCAAATACGAAATCATGCACCTGTACTATATCCCAAGCAAGGTTACTGGGATATTTCACCTTTCTGGATGCAGTGACACAGCTGCCCCAAGGTTCAGCTTCAGTTTAGATTCACAGACCATCCCATATCTTTCTTTCTGCATTTACTCAGCTCCAGCCTGGGGCCAATTCATCACTTGCTAATGCAAATGTAGAGAGGAGGTCAGTGGCTTCTTTTCACTGCTGAGGCTCTTGCTTAGCAGAAGGGAAACCACAAGGCTCACCTACACAGCAAGTCAATTTACCAGATTTACAGCCAACAGCAAACTGTGCTCAGCTGGGCAGGAAGGTAAAGCCACGGCCCCTTGCTCTCGGGGAGACACTGATGGCATTAACACTCGTGTTAGCTGAGGAACACATCTCAGATTCTTAAAGCCTATGTGCAACCTCTTCAAATAGAACCCACACTATGTCACCTAGTGAGCAGGCATTTCACAATAGTTTCTGGACTATTTTAAAATGAGACTGAAGGTAATTCTGCCCACATGTATTAATAAAGGCTGCAGACTTGGTATTTTATAAATTGGGATCGGTAAATACTGAAAAAAAATAGAGGAAAAAAAATGAAGCAGGAGCCTCTTGACATATACTTTGTATTTCACCTGGATTTACCTCCCCTGTAGCCCATCTGTATTATACTCCTGAGCACTGGCTCTGTGACAGCACAGAAGGTGGAAGAACAAAGTAACCTCTCAGGCTGAGGGACTTACGAATCTGCTGGAGTTGTTGTTCCTGACGGTCTTGGCATTCCCAAAGGCCTCCAGTAAAGGGTTGGACTGCAGAATAATATCTTTAACATGCTAAAATTTTAGGAAACGAGAGAAATACATATTCAGAAAGAGACATCAGGAGGGACAAAACCACACATCTACTCAAAGGAGATTGGCTGCTGTTCCTGATCTGGTTAAGAACAATAATTACAGTAAAAATAAAAAATACAACACTTGTAGGTGTATTCAGCCTGAGAGCCCCACCACTCCCGGCAGAGCTGAGCCGGGGTGGGTGGCTCTCCCACCCCAGGCAGCAGCACTGGCCACCTCAGGTCTCTGCTCTGGGGGCTGGGATGGATTTCCAGCTGCTCACCCCCACGTCTCCAAGGTCACGGACCTCTGGTCTGCCAGCACAGCCCTTGTCACTGCCCCTCTGAAGCCAGTCTTCAGACTGTGCTTATGCTTCAGTCTTACTCTGTCTCAACTCACCTGTACCTTAGGGCCACCTCCCGAAATTTTGGAGACATAACTCATGATGTATTTAGCAGCTACAGTCTTCCCAGCACCGCTTTCCCCACTGTGGAATAAGAAACACAAAAATACTCACGTTAAGTTTTTAAGGAACTCTAGAATGGAGTAGTTCGAGGTTCATCTTGCCCAGTCAAGGCCATAGAAACCATATTTCCACTGGGTAAACTGGTAACAGAGACTGTGACAGTGTTGTAGGGTGGTGCTTGGGTGTGTTTGGGAATACATCACTCTGAGTACATCGTCTTGCATGGACATCAGAAACTCTGCGGGACCCCAAAGTCAGAAAACTACATAAACTGAGAAACATCTACTTAAACCAGGATGCTCCAAGGAGAATGTGTGTGTTCAGAACTCAACTGCCATCTAAACTTAGTGGAATTTCAGACCTTAACACAGAAACTGATTTGAAAATCCAAGCTGTGAATGCCATGCCAGATACCTACTTCATTTTAGGAGTCTTTTGTTTTAGGTGTTCCTGAAAGAAATAATGAGGCATTATTAATCACATCCTGAATGACGGAAGAACTTCCTTCCTGCTCCTATGCCTCTCGACACAGGGTACGAGGAGTCGGAATATTCCATATAGGTTTCACAATCCCTTCCTTCCTTTATAATATTTCACTTCAATGGTGAATAATGTTTACAACATCAGCAGCTTTGCCTGCTTGCAGTCAGTAAGCTTCTCAAGAGGGAAGGGACACTGGCATGCCAGACAGTCCAACTTCACACTTCATCCCTTCAAGCCACCTTCATTCCAAAAGAATTCCTCCAGACTCATCTAAATCTTGGTGCAAGTCAGCTCTGACCTTCATGATGTGCCATGACCTGGATAACTACACCAATACAAACACACACCCCAAGGCACGGATGTTGGTTCAATGTCATAAAAACAGCTGCAAATAGTTTTCCTTGTGTGAGAACTGTGCTGTCTTTAAGCCCCTGAATGATTTCAGTGGATGCTGTTGACTCTTCCATCCTGCGCCTACTCGTTCCTGGACATGGATCAAATGCTCATCTTTGCCTGCACAAATTGCAGCGATGTCTGCCAGGGAAACATCAGCATGTCCTGCTCAGGGAAAGGACTTGCAGAGAGTGAACAGCTCAGAGCTCCTTATCAACACGCGTAACAGAGACATTTCCAAAGGTTTCATTCTGGAAGAACTCCCCAAACTGCCAAGCTGCAAATATAATTTCACATCTTCAAAGCTTCCCAACAGTCCAGAAATACTGAAAGGCTTTTTTAAATTCTTTTCCCAGAAATGTTTTCATGCTTTTGTCTTCTCCTGACGGCAGTTTTACAGAGCAAACAGAAACCCTGAAAAGGTGAAGAAGTACTTCTTGCTCATCCATCTGTGAAGTGCAGACCATGGGTATTATTATTCTTCCAAGTCACCTTTTCCCCAAGCCACTAAGAACAAAGTCTGTATTATCCATACCTGCTCCTTTCACAGGGACAGAGTTTGCTGAATGGCAAACTGTTTTTAGAAGTTGAAGTCACCAATACTTCAATAATTAGAACAACATTTCTCCAAAATCTGCTCATCCTGCTGTAAAACCAGACACCAATCGAAACCAAACCACACTCTCAGCTTACAAATGCAGTTTCCAGCTGAATACAGGGGGAGATGTGGGGCCAAACTGCAGGAATTTGATGCATGAACAGCTGTCCTTGTTCAAATTAAGTGTGGCTTATATTCCTCACTCCACAGCATCTGCCACAGAACTGACCTGGAGGAACAGAACTCCATTTTATTGTCTCTGCTTCAGTACAAGTGGGCCTTTCTATTCAATTAATCTGGCTGAAAGATTGCCTTCCAGAGTTTGCATTAGATTTATGCACACACTGTTTTTCACTTTTATGTCTTTATTGATCAAAGACCAGCAAATTGCTTCAATTAAACTAGAATAAAGCAAGATGATGCATTATTTATGAACCAAAGTAGCTTTATGTGATGGGATGGTATCCTGTCCCCAGTAAAGCTCAGGTATTCATTTTTCATATATATATATATATATATATCTTCCTGCTCTGCAGCTATTAGAACTATTTTAAGAAGATGTAAGAATCATTTTCCAGCTTGGCAGCTTTAAGTATGTTGGAAGGACAAAGATTTTGAAAGGTTGAAAAAATTCTTATAATGGTTTGAAGTGGATTGACAACTCTCTCACGGACTCTTCTTGCTGTAAAAACATCACCTAGTCTCAAGTCTCAATCTCTAGCAAAAAAAGATGTTTTGAAAGACACATTGTTCCTTCTAGCATTGTTTGCTACTTCAGAAAAATGACAATTTGTTCCACAAAGTCAATTAATGCTTAGCTGAAACCAGAGTAAGACTACACATGCAGAGGGAAAACTCCTTCCCCGAGCAAATACAATCAGTGATTAGAGCAGCCTGGTCTGATAATCACGAGATCCGACACGCAGCATCACTCTTCTCCCTAAAATTAACTTTCTGGGTGACATTTAATACAGTGTCTCTGGCTGCAGAACAATACAAGGGATGCTTATCTACATCATCAGGACAATGTAGAAATGTTAAGACCAAATATTTATAAAGCCCTCTTGGATCTGCCAGCAAAGAACACTGTATATGTAAAATATTCTGACGGGTTTGGATAAGCTTTTTAGTTTGTTTACATAGAAAATTCACTTTCTTTACGTTCAGAGAAACCTCAGCAGTGTAACTGCAGTGAAATACTTTTCCCTTCTGCATCAGAGCTTTTACCTAACTTTCCTTACTGTGTTACACTTCTGTTTCTACCACTTCCTCATTAAAAGGCAACCATATTTCCAGTTAGAGCCTCTCCAGACATTTTAGAACAATCAGTCATTCCAGTGTTCTGGAAAGCTCAGATACAGAAGCTGGCTCCAAATCCCCCATTAAATTTTGAACTGAGCAGACTGAAGCCAGACATGAGCTGTTCACTACAAACAGCTGGGGTGGGAAATGACCTTCTCACTGATGTATATTTGTGTTATTTGAGATGCACTGTCTTTCCAGGTGTGCAGTCACCACACATTGCCTTCCTGTCCTCAAAGGCTGCCACACAAATGTAAAATGTAAACTAAAATTACAAACAAGAGAAAGTGTTTTAAAGCAATGGTAACACCTCCTGGCAGAGGGCACAGAGTCAAAGTGAAAATAAAGTCCTCAGCTTTACAGCAAGGTAAAATCTTAAGAACAGTCCAAAGAAACACATTTATTACTACATAATAGAAAAATACTAATCATAACCTCCACTCTCTTAATTAAAGGACAATGGCGGTCCAGAAGGAATTAAAAGCCACAACAGACAACCCCTCATAATTAAAATCCTGACTGGACACCTCCTTGTTGACAGTCTGGAAGGGCTGCTCTGTCATGTGAGGAGAAATGCCAGCAGCCTGTTGTACAAGACACCCACGAGCTGAGTCCAAGAAGGGCTTAAATTAAACACCATACCTCAGAAAAACATCAACTTAACGTGAAATCCAAGTGCAGGGTAAGTGCTACGAGGGAACTTCTCTGTAATTCTGCCCAGTGCAAACGACACCTGGGAGGACTCGTGGGCACCTCTCCCTCCTCCCTGCCCAGCACACCCTGCACCTGCCCCGAGCCTGCTCCAGCCCAATTACACTGCACATGTGATTTTCTTAACACACACGTGCTGAAATGACTCAGCTCATGAAAAAGGCTTCCCTGGCCCTCGAATGGTTGGTAGCAATTTTGATTTTTAAATTAGTATTATCATACGAAAAGGGATTATTTTTGGTTGCTACCTATTCAGCCTTTCAGAAAGCCCTACTTGGACCTGCTTTCCCAGTTCATTCGCTGACTTTTTGAAGAGGACGAGGTTTTTCTGTGAGTGTCTAAATGCACTACTTGGAATTAATGTCCTGGCCAAAGGTGTTCCGACTAGAGCAGGGGCCTTCCTTCCCTGCCTGGAAACCCACGTGCAGCCCGTAGGAACGCACAGGCAGATGCCACCGGCAGCCCAAAATCGCTCACCTTCCCCAGGACAAATTCTTCCAGTAAAAGCTGCGTTTCACTGAAATGCAAAGGTTCATTTGGAACTGCTCAGGCTCAGCAAACTTCTGTGGGTTCTCGATTTTTTGAGAATCACCAGTGTAGGGGAAGAAAAGGTAAAGTCCCTGGCACTCTTAAGTGAAGCTGATGGAGTGGCAGTGGACAGAGAGCCAGCCAGAACATTCGTTTCACTCAAGAGCTGCAGCACCGTGGGAGCTCCGAGTGTGCCAGCAATTCCAGTGCCTCTGCTCTGTGCAATTAACCAATAAAGCAAACAAATCCCAAACTTCAGGGAAGCCAGCTCTAGTCCTTACAAATAGTGATGACATCAAATCAGAAAATATAGGATGTATCTAAACAGTTTAAATCAAATGCAGTCCAAAGTATTAAAATACCAACCAAGAAAAAAACAAATCAACGTTGTGAACAGCTGAGTTACTCAATTTAATAATTTCCAAATGGCCTAAAAAATCAAACACCATCAGGAAAACTACCTCTAAGTCTAGTCTGCAGTTTTTTCAGTGTTTATAATACACTGAATCAAAGGAAAAATAAATGTGTACAAAGGAAAAAAACCTCTCTGAAACGTTCCTGGTAAACATGACTTGTTTCAGTTCTGCAGTAGATGTCAATGAACTCCTGCAGATTTTGAACAGGCTGTGCACACAGAGAGAAATTGCATGTTCCAAAGAGCACATCATCCATCATCCAAGCACAAGAATTCTCACGTGAAATTAAAACCTAAGTGTGCATCTCAGATCTGCATCTCAGCTCCCTGAAAATGTGACCTTTGGCACTCACGGCACTTTGGGCCACAGCACTGGATCAAAAAACAGGGGGTTTTAATCCCAATTCACTTCAGTTCAAGGCTTTCACTAAAAATTCAGCTTCCTGAGAAACGTCTCAGTCTCCGTGACGTTGCTTTGTACAAAAAGCAAAATAAACTCCAATTTACCCATCCTAACAGGTCTCACCTTGACTCCACGTCGGCACAGCAATTGCTTTCCAAAGGCAAGGGCTGAGCCCAGGGAACAACCCAGGCCGAGCAGAGACAGCACGGAGAGCTCTGGGTTTGTGCCCCACGCGGCCCCAGGGACAGGGACAGGGAGCCCTCCTGGGACACAGCTCAGCGCAGCCCCCGGGGCCGGCGGGGCTCGGAGCCCCTGTGCCAGCAGGGGAGGCAGCAGGGCAGGGGCACCAGCTCAGCAGCTCCCGCTCTCCACACGCCTTATGGGATCACACACCATCGCTAAAACACACAGGTGGGAACAAAGCACAGCTCCGGTCCCAAAGTTCCCTCTGACTGTCACTTAAATAATGCCTGTCATTAGAAGAAGTTGAGTAATAATTCTACAGTGCATTCCCTCAGCCTAATAATTAAAATAGACTACTAGTGAAGGCAAAATTGATTTTCCAGTATCTCCCTCCCCCTCTGGTCTCTCACTGAACACCAGCAGAATTCCAAAAGGAACCAAAGACCGCGGTAAACGCAGTCCATGTGGGATTGCTGGATTGAACAGTGTCTGTGGCTGCTACAGTTGTTAATGCAGCCCTCTCAAGGAGTCACCGGAGCTATTGCAGCCTTGGCACTGCACATGAGGCTGGCTGGGTGAGTAAGAGACTTCTTGTGGTTAAGCTCCCATCAGGATTTTACTGGAAAACAGAAACGAGGCTCAGAAACTACTTAGCTACCCCAGAAAATGCCAACATGTGAACATGGCCACAAAGATTTTTACTGATACAATAAACTTTTCTGTTTCCTGAAATTAAAACACCAAAAGATGATGATTAAATGTTTTTTACAGATCTTTCTCTTACCTAATGATGACACACTGATTTTCTCTGTCAATAATCATGTTTCTGTACATGCTGTCTGCAAGAGCATAAATATGGGGTGGGTTTTCATACTGTGCCTAGGAGGAAAAATAGGGAATAATTTTTCACCACAGCATTAAACAATGCAGAAAGAGCAAAATAAATTTCTATTTAAATTGGAAGAACTATTTTCCTGGAAAAACAATTCTGAATCCCACTTTGTTCTGAATTTTCTCCAGGAATTTTTTTGTTCATTAAATAAAAACAAACCAAAGTCTCTGGGCTTTGTTAGTGATCTTTCTCTCATCCATAATTTTCTCCTAAACTATCGTAAACACCCTGTTCTAAAAATGGCCTGTGCTGGAAATCTATCACTTGTCCCAGAGAAATTCACATAATTTCAGCCCGTTCCACCAGTGGTCCCACACTAACAATACTCTGCCTCGACCAGAACTCAGAGCCTGGAGCTGTGTCCCACTTTCAGCCCATTCAAACCAGTTTCCCCCATCCATGGACAAGCCCAACAACTCGTGCAGAGCAGGAAACTGAATTTTAAGTTTAATTAATTTTAATTTAATGTTCTTGTGCTGCCTCACTCTTCCAGCAGTATTTTCAAAAGTGGCATCTAATTGTGGCATCTCCAGTTTTTTATTGTTCTGGTCCAGTTTGAGAGTTGTTACATCACAGTCTCCAAAATCCCCAATGGCCATTTTGTATCCTGCACCACTTTAGGATTATGACACCTTACAAACTGCCTTAAAAACAAGACAAGGAGAGATACCTGATATGGATTAGAGCTAATCAATACAACTATTTTCTTGAAATGCTAATCTTACGATCCAGGGAGCTCAACTTGAAGACTCAGGACATGGTAATGGGGATCTGCCAAGCTCTCCCAGGCCAGTACAATGCTCCCAAACCCCTGACACAAATGCTGCCAAGCTTTAATTTGTGCAGAATAATATTTCCAAGCCCCTGAATATTGCACTACATTTTACAATGCTTTACTTACTGCTCCTTGGTACATTTCAATTTCCTTTTCCCCAAAATATGGCATTTGCTTGAAAGGATTCACAGAGATTAAAACAGAGCCAATATATGTCTGCATTCAGAAGAAGTTAAGGTAAATAGCTTTTTCATAAAGTATTATCTTACTACTAGTGACAAATACCTTTTCCACCTTTTACATAAAACAGCATAGCTTCAAATAATAGTAAAAAACCCCACAGCTTACAACAATTGTTAATAAAAATTAAATTAGGAAGCTTGCAAGAACATAAACATATAATTCAATGGTGTATTTTCCTATTATCACAATATTTATTTTAGGACAACCTAAGCAGAGAAACACGTATTGAAGGCCCAAAGACAACACATCTTGAATAAAAATACAGAAAGGAAATGGCATATTTGAACTGTTTCGCTCCTCTGTAACTGAGGAGGTTGCATTGCCAGCATTAGCAAATATTAGTTTGACCTTTGCAGAACTCAGTGCAGTGACACATTGTGATCTCCCCGCGCCAGTGCTGAGCAAGCAGAGCTGATGGAAAAGGCTGAGCTGAATGAGACCATTACTGCCTGCCCGTGCTGCTGGGGGAGCTCAGGGCACCGGGGAGTTCAGTGTGCTGTTGCTTTAGGAGCCCGTTCAAAGTCCCCACGAGTCCCCTCCTGCAGGCTGCCCCATTCGGAGACACTCACCTTCAAGCCACGGTTAGCTTTTCTGCAACATTTTGAATACAGGATTTCCCACCCTACATTCAGCTGCAGGTCTGTGCATTTACAAAACACCTGAGAGACTTCTGGAAGCTCTGATGGTGCTTCACAGGCACCCGAAGCAGTGCCAAGAGATTTTCACCGAGCTGGGAGTTAGCAGTGTACTCACCAATGAGTCTGGTTTCCTTGAACAATCTGGAATTGCTCATAGGCAACCTTGCCATCCAAGCTTTCTGTACAGAAGTAGGAAAACTAACAAATATATCCTGTTAATTGTCCTATGTAAGTCTATCGCTAAGGTGCCACAGCACAAAGGTAACGTGCTGGAGAAGAAGTATAACTCAATGAACATCACTGCTGTAATATTAATTTGCAATGCTTTCTTCATACATTTTCAATTTAATTCAAAAAGAGTGACAACATCTGGGCCTCGAACATAGTAAATCAATTACTCTCTGTGTCAGTATAAACACCCAAAGTGACAGTTTTCTGCTGGCAAACAATAGCAGCATTTTCTGGGGTGATTCGGTCATCCCTGTGCAATGTAGCACTCAGAAACGTTCATTCATGGGTGGACAAACAAACAATTGAAATATTCACGAGATGATCTTCATTTCAGAATGAAAAGCCTTTGCAGAACTGCAAAAGGAGTCTTTCTCCCTACATGAGGGACAACTCTGATCCCTCGGTGTCACCACAATCCCCCTGGAAAACATTCCTGCTTCAGTGGAAGACCACCTCCATGTTCACCTCACTCTCTCCATAAGGAAAAGGCATAAAATCATTTCTTCAGCACAGAGAGCTGATGCCTTTGTGAATGTTCACGTGGAAGATGCAGCATTCCACGGGGACAAAAGCACTCGTGTTACCAACAGGAAGAACTCTATAGTTGTCCCAATACTATTGTTTGGCACACACTGTGCAACTCCAGCAGGTTTCCATAAATCAAATGTAACAATAGTGTGGTACTTCATGGAACAGAGGATCCCAACCCCTGCCCACACACACTAGAAACCTCTGCAGTTTGGCATGGAAAAGCCAACACAACTGCAACATTCATTTTCCTCTGTCTGTCCTTGCTAAATTGACCTGCTACATAGCTCCTGATCATTTGACTATATGGAAATAGCCAGGAGATGTTACATTTCCTTCCCTTTCTGATAAAAATGTTACACTCCTCAGGGAAGCTCTTCTCCAGATACCACTGGTAAGTACCAAAACCTGGCTAGAGCAGGAGAAGTGACAGCACAACTTTCTAGTACATAATCATTGAGGAGTATTTACCAAATTCATTCCTGCAGCTCATGTTACACTGCGAAAGCTAAAAATGAAACACTGACTATTCTCATCTCAAGGAATTGGTTTCATAGGAATTTTTATTTTTTTAAAAGAGGCAAATCTTGGATGCTGAAGTCTGTTTTCCTTGTTGGGTTATATGTTCAGGTATTTCTAACTTTCACATTTCCCTTAATCATAGAAAAAAAATCTAGGTGAGAACACTGAAGATTTACAGGTATTGACACGTTCACCTGTTTCCATCAGCGATATAAACAGTATTCCCAGATTCACAGTATTAACAATTCCAGAGTAAGTTGTAAATGGGGCTATGCCATAGAAGAAATGCTATTTAGAAAGCATTAGAATTTTTGAGGTATAGAAGAGAACATGAAATCAAGAAATGCATATACACCTTAAACCTATTATTTCTTGCTCTTAGAAGTAGCATTACTGCAGTAGGCTTCATCATGTGAATATATAAGTATATATATTATATATCTAAATAATGGAGGTACAGGCCTATCTTCAATGTTGACAAGAACAAATTTCAAATATCAAAAAGAATACATCAAAGTAATTTTTGTGATCTTATTTTCAGCCCTCATAACTAGCTCGGTTTACAAAGCATTTTGTGTTACCTCAGGTGGGCTGTCACATCAAATGCTCAGCATCTGTGAGTAATCTGCTTAAAGAGAACACATACGTATCAGCAGTGTCACCTCGGCTCAGCATCCACGGCCCCACCAAAGGATACAAAAATATAATCATCCATGTATCGTTTCTTGAGGTTCTCCACTATGGAATCCTCGGTGATCTTGGAAAGCAGGACCATATCATCCACTCCACTGTGCTTGACATTGTGGCTCTGCCAGTGGTACCTGTAGTGTCCTTTGCTGCCCTGCAGGGAAGCACAAGGAGCAGCACAAGGGTTACTACATTTCTCATCAGCATTAAGTAACTGAAAACCATTATTCAAACTCCCAATTCCCAAACATTTTTCTTTCTGTGAATTCTGTTCCTTGATCCGGGCATTCCATAACAGCACACGTGAGTGATGTCAGCTGCCTTGCCTCTGAACTGCACTGCCCTCCAAAACCAGAAGGTAATGCCACGGGGGTTTGGGACTGTCTGCACACATTTCACACGGCAGGCGTTTTTAAATCTAACAGAAGAAACCCCCATTATTCCTACTGAGATGCAGTTATTGAAAGCTAAGGATGCAAAAAATGACACTCCTACAGCACAAGCATTAGCAGCGAGGATAATTACCACCGCCAGCACAGTGAGCTCTGCTCCCTTTACAGTCTCTGAAGGCAAAGCTGCTGCTCGGAGGGGAGCTGGGAGCCCGCTGCACGGAGTATTCAGGGATGTTCTGCAAATTCTGGCCCCCAGCCTGTCTGCTCGTGTCTTACCAGCCCCTTCGGATCTCTTAGTCACCGTGCTTAACTGACATCTAAATAGATGCTCTCCCCCACACGCAGGGACTACTATTTCGGGATGCTACTGAAAACTTGTGACATTTCGTGCTGTACCACTTGAAATCAAAATCTGTTTTTTTCCAGCTGATTTGAACAGTAGTTTAGTTCTGTGGATACGCCCACAAACAAATGTAAATCCAGTCGACACGAAGGCTATTAATTCAGCTGTAAATCTGCTCTCCAAACCCAAACCTATTTTCTCTAGCCTGGCAGAGAATGCTAATAGAGTTCTGATCTCGTCTTTCTCTACTTTAATTTTTGTTTACACAACACTGAAATTAGCAATGCTGGAATGAGCACATCTTACACTGAGAAGCTATGGACATGCTGCCAGGGGAGAGGTGGCCAACAAAACGCCAATTGTGTGAATTCCTCTCATTCTTTAATACCGCAGTTTCAAACAATGTGATTTAGCTGCACTGCTCTGGTGTTCCTCATATGGGATCCAGTCATGTGCACCAGAACACAAGCAAATATTAGAAAGTATTTTGCAGAATAAAATAATGCATAATTTTACACATTAAAAAAATCAGGCCTACAGGTTGGCTTTATCTCAGCCTGACATAAGAAAAACCCAACCAGCTGGATTATTGTCTCAAGTTAAATTAACTTGCACACCCATTTTACTGCTGCAGACAGCACAGAATCTGTGGGCTTTGTGTGTTTCCTATTAAGTCTCCAGCCAGTGCTGTCCTGCTGCAGCTCCAGCACTAAAACCAGCGAAGAACAGCTGCAAACCTGAACCACAAACAACCTTTTAAATACAGTACAGCAGGTAAATACATCCAAACCCACACAATCTCAGTGAATTTCTTGAGCATCCACAACCTTAAACGAGCTTCAAGAAAATAATAATCTTTAACTAGCTCTGCTCGTGTGAACCTTGTCAACTTTATGTCTGTACAATGGAAGCAGTGATCTGGAAGCACTGAGAAAATGAAGGAGTCGATTAGGTTTTTGGAAATTGTTGTAAAACATGTGACTGAAAGTATTAGTTGGAGGTTGGGGTTTTGGAGAAAACAGAAGTCCAACAGAGACACATAATTTCCTTCAGTGTGCTCGTCAGCCACTTGTGACACCACACTCGGAAAAAGGAACTGGCAGGATGGAGAAAAAGGTACAGTATCAGAATTAACATGGATAATTACATTGTTCACGAAGCTACGCAGAACGTGGTTCAGTATCAGACAACAGATACAGCAAGCATGTAAGAAGGGAGCTGGGAAAACAACCACGGTTCCCACTGGAGGCCGCGGCATCAGCCCCAGTGAGCTCCGCAAGAAGAGGACAAGGGCTGCGAAGCCAGCCGCGGGCTATATGGGAAATGGGCACGCTGTCTGCACAACAGCAGCTTCGCACGGCACGGAGCGTCGCTGGCTGCGACTGCCCCACGCACACCACCGCAGGGCTGCCCCCAGAAGCGCTGTGCCCCGGCAGGGAGGGCCGAGGGCAGCGCCAGGGCGGCCCAGCCGCCCCCACGGCAGCTCTGCCCTCTCCCGTGTGCAGCAGCAACCAAACCCCAGCGCGGCCGCACCGCAGGCACGCGCCAAACCGCACTGGCAGATTTAATAGAATAGAGGCAGCGGCCTGAGCAGCCAGCAGAGACAGCGGAGCGTGGTGGCACTAACACTGTCACACCATTTAAATGGCAGTTCCCATCAGTAGTTGGAATTGGCCTTTTCCCCACAAAACGTGGCCTAACACGCAAATACGTAAAGGACCAGCAAATCATCACCAGATTATTGTCAGACTTGTCCCTAGGATCTAGAAATAAACTCACGTTTCAGTAGTGTCTAACCAGCTGTGGTTAAGTTTTGCAATGATTATAGAGCCTAACCTGAATTTACCAACTTCAGTCACTTCCAGCCGGTACCATAACCATGTCCAGCCGACAACTAACTGGGGTTTATATAGTTTGGGAATAAAAATAAAACCATCTTGACATCACTCATCTGAAAAAGTTCCATACCATAACAGCTGTAAGAGACACTCTCTGCCTTTCTCCAGGCTGCATATTTGCTAAAGAGTAAGGATATATACTTAAAAATTACAATGATATTCAACTGTCCACAATGCAAACACTAATGATTTGCTCTTATTGAGAACTTAAGCTTTATTTTAACAGGAGGTTTCTACCAGCCAGGTAAAAATGCAGTACTCTAATCTGGAGACAATTTACACCTGAGCTAACAACCTGGTGTCCGCCTTACCTGGAACCTGCTTTGCAGGGAGCACTCAGACTAATTCACTCAGCTAATTGCCCTCTGCTGCCCAGCACACAACACACTTTTCTCTCCACTCCTTTCCAGAGGGATCCTCCAAACAGGTCTCCAGGACCCCTCAGGTTCTCCCCAGGCACTTCAGAGCCAGCCAGCAGAACAAAGGCTGGCAGAGATGCCCCACAGCCAGCACTGGCACAAGCCCCAGCCAGGACCTTGTGACTCGCACAGAGCTCCCCTGGGGCTCGGTCAGACCGGGGCCAACAGAGCTGGGGGGCCAGCCCTGGGCCAAGTCGTGAAGGTCAGATGTCAGCAAACACCAATTTGGCTTGTCTTAGGTTTTCTCAGTGAAAGACGTGACCTAACTACAATAAATAAGCAAATAAAAGTCTTTGTGTCAGCACTAACACAATGCCTAAGCAGCTGGAAAAAGATGAGCTTGGCAGCTTAGGGAAAATACAAATAAAATACAAACAAAACCCCACCACAAAGCCCAACCCCCAAACAGAGACACATCTCAACAGGCTGCTAAAGCCACAGAAGTGGAAACACGACTGTTGGACAGCCCGGCTGCCAAGCCCCCCTCAGGCTCTTCCTGAGCTTCCAGCCCAGCACCTGATGTCACCCAGGCAGCGGAGGCCGGACTGGCAAAGCTGGAATTAAAGGCGTGTACCACACTGCTGTCAGCCATTGTTACTCACTCCGTTGCTGTTTTAGGCTCACAATCAGATCTGCTTTGCGCTGACAAGAATAATATTTGTGAGTCACAAGAGGACCCGTGAGCTCGGAGCCCACTGCCCGGAGCCGTGTGCTCCAGGAGCATGGCCACCAGTGCCACCAGTGCCACCTGCCCGCATGCCTGGCAGCGCTGCCCGCTCCTCCTCAGCGTCAAAGCAAGGCTCTGAGGCACCTATAAACCCCGTCTCCTCTCACTTTGTGCATCTCCCTGAACACCCACTCATCAGGAGATTGAGACAATTGCTACATTAATACCAAGAGGGGGGATGCAAAATGTATTCTGTGGACTGAATGCTGTCTATGCTTTCTGTACGACTTTTGGTACTGGCAGTACAGTATGGTTAAAGCATGTAATTGTTTTGTCTGGAATAATAAATGTTGATAAGACACTTATTTGCAGAATTTTGTTTTGCTGCTCTCCACCTTGTGTTACAGTAGCGATTGCTGCTTTCTTATTTTTGCCTTTATTATTGTTTGTATACTTTTACATTATTCTAAGCAACACGTATTTGATGTGGCTATAAAAAGATTGAGTCACGCTGTGTCACAACAGGGTTTTCTTTTAACTGGAAAAAGAAGCAAATATCTCTGTATTTCAAGCTGTTTAAAAATAGTACGACTAAAAATAAAGCACTAAAAACAAGGGATCAGAGGAGACTATATTCTGCCCCTGAGAAAGAACCTTGTTTCTCTTTCTCCACCAGAACTCTGGCTAAACTACAACCTACACGCCATCAATAACCATTCTTCATTCCCACAAGGGGAAGACTTGCCACTCTGAGTCTCTGACAGCTTCTTGCAGCAGCAAACATCAACCTCCCCTCCCAGTGCAGGAGGGATTCTCAGCCTGCGCGGGGGAGTGGGAGCATCCAATGATCACAGGCACGACCTTCCCTTTCCCTTTCCAGCTAAGGCAGTACTATTGCCCCAAATCCTTGCCGTTTGGGAGCACACGTGATTCTGCTCTGATCAGTACGATGAACACAATGCTACATGAGACACACACATCTTAACCAAAGATGCCACAAAACTGAAGAGCTGCACACCAGTTACTTTATTCCAGACATCGATGCTTCTACAGACAGAGGCCCAGCACCACTGCCATCCATATATAACTCAAATCGGTTTTTCCAGCTAACAAGAAAACAAACCCACAACTTTTTGCAATTATATCATCCATCAAAATTAGCAAACTTATAAAATGCACTTACAGGAACCTTTCACCCATTTCTATAAAGTGAAAGGATCTGCTGTTCTCAGTAGAGACTATTGCAAAAATACTTATTTGGGTCCTCAACTGGGTTAATCAAAACAGAAGAGCCATAGTGGACAAAAGTATTCCGAAATAGCTCTTGCATATCTTATGTTGGAAAAGAAATAGAGATATTGGCTACAATGATGTGACCATATTTCAGAAAGGAAATTAAAGGAAGATAGCAGAAGCGGCAAGATGGACAAAGATAAAAGGCCACTTATTTAAATTTAACATAAGGCAAACATTAAGGGAGGCAAAAAGCAGTGCTTAAAGATTTGAGGAAATAGCAAAGCAAAAATACTGAGCATCTAGCAGCAGGATAGACATCGTATACAGAGAACTAAAAATACCACAAATGTATTAAGGAATGGAAACTACTAGAAGGCTAACATCTCAAAAAACACAGCTAGGGAAATAAAATACTGAGAAAAAGTTTCTGAGGGGAAAGGCCACCAGCTCTCCCTGCCTGCTTGCAGACAGGGGTGGATGCAGCCCAATGTGACTTGAACTGACTCCAGAGCCGGTCACAGGCTGGGGGAGATCCCAGCTGCTCCTGCTCCCCCCAGCTCCTGTGCAGGTGCTGCTGCCCCAGCAGCGAGAGCCCCAGGGCAGCTCCCCAGCATCCCCTCCAGCTCTGGAGCCAGGCAGAGCCCCAGGGCAGCTCCCCAGCATCCCCTCCAGCTCTGGAGCCAGGCAGAGCCCCAGGGCAGCTCCCCAGCATCCCCTCCAGCTCTGGAGCCAGGCAGAGCCCCAGGGCAGCTCCCCAGCATCCCCTCCTGCTCTGGAGCCAGGCAGAGCCCCAGGGCAGCTCCCCAGCATCCCCTCCTGCTCTGGAGCCAGGCAGAGCCCCAGGGCAGCTCCCCAGCATCCCCTCCTGCTCTGGAGCCAGGGAGCAGCCAGGGCTCTACCTCCTGCACCAGCACAGCCAGGGCTGGGGGGAGGAGATGAGAGAAACCACAGCCTGCTCACTGGAATAGCAAATCATACAATCAGCTGGGCTGGAAGAGACCTCCAAACCATCAAGTCCAACCCTTGATCCAACACCACTGTGATTACCAGATCATGGCACTGAGTGCCACATCCACTCTCATTTAAAAACCTCCAGGGACAGTGAATCCACCACCTCTCTGGGCAGGCCATTCCAATGCCTGATTACTCTCCCTGTAAAGAATTTCTTTCTAATATCCAACCTAAGCCTTCCCTGGCAGAGCTTAAGCCCGTGCCCTCTTGTCCTGTTGCTGGTTGCCTGGGAGAAAGACCAACCCCCACCTGGCTACAACCTGGAAACAGAGCAGGAGCTATGGGAACAGGAGAGGTCTGCAGGGTATGGACATTATGCTCACTGTCAGGAGTCAGAAATGACAATGGCATCCTTGTAAGACAAAGAACAGGACATCACCAAAACAAGAGTTCCTCCAGCGGTTGCCTGTGAGGCTCATGTAGTGCATCAGTATTAACTTTCCCTAGAAGTTCTAAAAGGTTATTTTTAAGAAGGCATAGCTACCTGACCGACTAAAACAAGGACAGGGCTGAGCTCAAGAGCAGACCGTGGTAACATGGGTAAGGTTTTGACACAACTTACAGAGACCGTGGGCAGGCAGCAGGAAGCAGTTAATGAACTGTAAATTCAGATTTGCTTATTCCACAGCCTTTTGTGTGACTGTGTCCTGATATTCCAAGAAATAATTTCCCTGAGGAAACGCAACAGTGTTAACTACTTAATATGGCTGACTTGCTCGCAGACGTTAACTGTCTCACTTGCATTGCTGAGCAGTCTCCAGAGCTGTTCCAAGTTTGACTTGTTCCTTGTGGCACACGCAGCAAGATCTCCCGTGACTGGTGGATTATGGACAGGCCTTGCAATAGTGACTTTTAGTCAATGTATGTGTGTGTATATCACACACCCCTCCCATTCCAATCCTTGCGCTGCGCAGCATTCACACACACCGACTCTTGATCTGTAAATTGTATATGCACTCTGCATCTCTGTGTACTTATGCAATTTAAAGAAATGCGAGAGAAATATTACAACAAACAATTTCACCTTGGCTGTATCAGTCCTTAATGTGTAATAAAGAGTTTATATCTGTCACTCATCCCCATTAAAAAGAGGTTTCAAAGGGGTTTAATCAATCCTACACCTTACAGGTAGTATTATCACGGTCTTTAATGGGAAAACGTAGTTGGAAAACTTAATCAGCTAGTTCAGACAAAATGCCACTGCCTCTCCTATAAGCATCAGGCTGGAAATATTTTTCCTTGCTCATCCTGAAACTAAATAAGAAACTGAAGTCAACGGGGAGCTTCCCATGTGCTTTGCAGAGGGAGGAATGTGTGAGCAGCGTGACTCAGAGGCTCTGCTGGGACCAGCCCCTCGCACACGCTGCCACAAGGCAGCATTTGGGGGCTCTGGCATATCCCTGCCAGCGGAAACTCCAGGAGAAAGTCAAACCAGTGGCATTACAAAAATGCCATCCCAGACACGGCCTGTTCTAGCTGATGGCAGTCCTCACCTCCCTGCCCCATCTCCCAGCTTTTGGGATCTCAGCCTTTAGCATCACACCACAATCACCCCAGTGAATTCCTTTCTGCTCACTCACTGCCCTCTTTGTAGGGCTGCAGCTGTTCCTTCTCCCCTTCCACCGACCCTTTTGTTTCGAGGTAAAATGAAGATATTTGTTTCCTGATCAGACTGATACTGCTGAAACATTAACCTGAGAGTTTCAGGCCAAAGTCTGTCCCCTTGGCTGACAGCTCTGCCACAGAGAGTTGGGCTGGAAAACGCCTTTTCTGTGCAGCCTCACGAGTCTTGCTTCTTTTTATCTACGCAGAATACAAAATTAAGAGCATGGCAGTATTTCTGAATGACTCGGTATTTAAATTGGTAAGTCAAAAGGACAACACTGAAGGATGAAAGGATATATCGATGTATTTTCTCAAGTATTAAAAGGTGTAGAAATCATTACAGAATGTGTAGAATTTCCATAGAATAGAACTGCCCCTGTTAAAACACCATTTAGGGAGCTCTCCACTGTAGCTGAAGAGTATCAGTTACAGCAAATTCTGTCCGCATTACCAAATCAATTTCCATCTATGTCACCAGCACTTTCAGGACTGAAAAGATCTCCTTCCCAACAATAAATGTTTACATAATTAATGCAATGTTTAATTATAAGCAAGAGGACAACCATACTCTAGAAGAAAATACGTACGGCTGGTATTTTTAGTTAGACGTCTCAATAAATTGCTGACCAACTGCAGCTTTGTTGAGGGTGTTTGTCCTCACCAATTGCTAATGCACCATAACAATACGACAGGGTGGGCAGATTACAGACCTTGTTTTAATAATGTTTTTAACCAAAAATATCAAAGGACATGTTTTTACACTAACAGCCTCATTTAGCTGAGTAAAAATATGTAGGAATTCCACAACGATTTCAAGATTGATTTCTAAAACAAGCCCATTAGTAAATCATCCTCCTGAATTATACAGGAATTTAAAATAATTTGGAAAAACTACAGCCGAGTCTCTTTTTGGTTTGGTTTTTATTTTTTCCTTTTAGTTATAAAGACAGCCATTTTCTGAACTTATTTACAAACCAGAGGGACTATAAATCTCTTTAAGTGGAGACTGTCATGTAGTCACATGTCTGTGGCAGTTCAGGCTAGAGAAAAACACTCTTTATTGCAACAGGCATGATGAAACTGCAAAAGCTGCAACACAGCAGATAACTGTGGCCAAGGCTGGGTTTTCGACAGCGTGTACCAAAAAGCACCTTTGTGCTGACACCGCAAAACTTTATTAGTCCAATGAACTGCTCAGAGTTATAACATTTAACTGTTCTGATACCAAAAATAAGACATGCAGGCGACTTCTCATTTCTTAGCCCAGGCACTGGGTCATTGGTTTAAAGTTCACCGATTTCTGAGGTATTTGCTTTGATCTGCCCAAGTGGGTCCTGCCCTCCTGTATGCATAGTTTCAGCTGGGATAAGTGGGGCAATACAAGACAATCTCTGCTCTGTGTACCAGGGTGGTGCCTGTGATAAAGAGCTTATTTACCAAAGACCTGGTTGCAGAATTCCCAAACACACTATTAGGTTTACATAGGATTTTCCCAATTAGGTGGCTTCAAGAATATCTACTTTCATACTGGATTAAAGAGTTGGATAATCTTCCTGGACTGTGACCAGGTGTAGAGCTCTGGGGACTCTGCACACAGGTCCCTGTGCTGGGGGGGAATACCTGGCCAAGGAAAGCTCCAGGATGCCAGTCCCGTGGCACAGGAAGGTGGGACGGGCAGTTACTGCTCCCCACACACCACCATCCCCAGCGCACACGTGAGCCGTCACCTCCTCTCACTGCTGAGGAGCTCTTCTGGGGGGTCAGGGGGGTCAGGAGGAACTCCACGGTGCGGGAGGCTCTGATGTAAAAATTGCTTTCTGTGTTTGTTTTAATTCCACAGAGTGCTGAGCAAAGAGCGCAGGCTGCGGGACTGCAGCAGGCCCCCTGTCTGCGGCAGCACTGGCTCAGAGCAGCAGGGACAGGCTCACCTACAGCGGGGCGACACCTGGGTGGCACCGCGTGTGTGGCTCAGCCCCACAACCTGGCGTTGGCTTGCATGTTTTGATAGTCGTGCAAAAATCAGATTTCACTTCAGACACTGTGGGAGACAGAGCATTTGGTATGCTGATTAAACCTGTAACTCTTTAAAAGCATCCAACCTTAGTATTTATTTCAGCGTACGCAAGTGTTTCCTTGACTAATCATTACATGAATACAAACAAGAATTTCTTCGTGCATTCCACCTCAGGAATTAGTTACACAACTTTTCAATGGACCAAATATACAAGTTCCCATCAACTCCCAAAAATGTGCTGTTAGTCGTAAACCAACAGGGAGCAAAATCTTGGGAGAAGCATCAGGCCGCACACACCTCACACACTCTGCAGAAGGCTCAGGCAGACACTGGCCCAGGTTCTCAGCTGTACATCCTTCTCTGCCAGGAGACAACCCCATGCACAGCTTCACTCATCCTTCACCAGGCCTTCATTTTTGCTGTAACCAATAATTACACTAGGCCAGGGCCAGCAGGTCCCACTGAGTGTCCATAAGAGATATATTCCCATAACCAGATCACCTTCCACATGCACATTATTCATAAAGCTCATAATTGCCATTTCAATAATATTCTAAAGCAGTTTTGATTATTCAGTCCAGGGCAGCGTTGAGAATAAACTACATTAAAAAACCAGCATGTAACACTTTTACCTTCTTTTACACTCCATGTTACAGGCAAGATTTGTGTTTCTTTAAAAACAAAGTTCTGGCTCAAAACCCAACCTGCACTCAAGTATGTTTCTTCTAAGCTTACATGTCAGCTTGCTAAACAACACACTCCTTATGACCCCGTGAGGACCACAGGGGCAGCTCAAAGTCCATCCACCACACTATAAATGCTGCCTTTGACTGCATCTCGCTGAAAAGAAACACAATTTGAAGCAGCGTGCTAAAGATGTGCGCCAAGTGCCATGCCCGGAGCTGTGCCCTGAGCCGCACCAGGCCAGCAGGAGTGTGCCCTCAGCTGGGCACCATCACTGCGAGTGAGGCGCACGGACGGGTGAGACATCCCACCAACAGGAACCCACTGGAGCTCAACTTCACCTCGTTTCCAGCTACCCTGCACACGATTGCCATGAACCGTGACAAATCCTGCCGATGTAGTTTCCTTCCACACTGGTTTGTCTGCCCTCCTCACACCCCACCCAGAAACACTGAGGCACCCCTAAGTTAGGGTAGGAACCTGAAGGGAAAGAGCAGTGTTGGGAGCATTCCAGGAGTGACACCAAAACCCAGCAGCTCGAGCAATACTGACACTCTCCGCAGGCTTCCCCAGTGCCGACTGAAGGCTCGAGGTGCTGTATTAGCATTTGGGTAATCCTAAACCTGCAGGTGCATTTCCAGGGCTCTCACTGTAGTTGCTGGGACAGACAAAGAGCTTTATTCCTTTTTCAAGTTGTCCGAGACCACCTGTTTATTCTGCTACTGCCCAGCTGCCTGGTTTTGTCCCTTTTACCTGCGAGCAACAGTCCCTCCTGTGCCAGCTGACCTTTGGCTCCTGAAGCAGTGGGCATCCAGAGCTCAGAACAGGCAGCTCCCAGTGCTCACTGACATTTGGGCAGCCCTCACAGTGCAGTGCTGAGGCTCAGCAGAGCACCACTCTTCACATAAACACAGCTAAGGTTTTGCCAAGATCATTGTGTCTAAACGTTGTTATTAACCAGAGGATAATTTTGAATAAAGCAGTGTGGTAAAGTCTTTTTTTAATAAGTTGCTTAAAGTTCTCTGGGGCCATAAACAGTGTGTAAACAAAGTTCAGAATGAATTATTCAACACCTAAAATACTGAAACTCACTGAGGCTTTCAAAACCAAAATGCTTCTAATTACGAACAACACAATTAAAACAGAACAAAGAATCATGAAATATCCAGGTATCTGTAATAACTTGCCAGTTCTATTTATGCAGTTAAGTTTTGTTGAAAAGAAAACCATTCTCCCCTTGCCTCTGCAGAAAGTATCTAGGCCACCTATGAGTGTTTGTCCCTTCAGGACTGCATGAAAAGACAATTTTGAGATGGCCCATCCATTTTTAATGATGGTGTCCCTTTTTAAATTAAATAATAATTTAAAAAAGGACACAGTCGACACATCCCAAGTTTTCCTCCTTGTCTGCACATCTCAGGTGACTAAGTGAAACCCTGTACTATAGATTCCATCTAATGAAGTTTGTTTCACTCCTTATAGAGATGGATCTTCAAATATTCCCCAAGGTAACTTTTCACAAACACAAACAAAAGAGTGTCAACAAAAGGAAGTCCAATAAGACCAAATTCAACAAGACCACAGCAACTCATTACACAGACTTATTTTTTTTTTAAACAAGGTATAAAGGGTGCCAGCAACTGAACCAATCTGCAAGTTTTTGCTGTTTTGCCAATGGAAATACAATTTTTAGTATTTCAAACTCACGCCATTGCTAATACACCCATTTAACAAAAGCTATTAGAATCACCTATGTTAACTAAGGAAAACCTCAGGGGTTTTTCTTTAGATTTTTTCAAAATAAAAAAGAACTCACCAGTAGGGACTGTTATTTATAAAATTTGTAAATTGCTAACAAGCAGCACAAAATGCCCCTCCTGTAGGTTCTGCTGCATTTCAATGCAGAAACGTGTAACCCAGAGCCTGTGTGCACTGGAACGCTTCACGGAGGAGGCTTTTTAATAGGTAGATGAATAACCTGGCTTTATAGTTTCCTATTAAACTTTTATATGCAGTTCCATAAGATCTCGTTCTAATATTTCAGATGTCTNCTCACTGTAGTTGCTGGGACAGACAAAGAGCTTTATTCCTTTTTCAAGTTGTCCGAGACCACCTGTTTATTCTGCTACTGCCCAGCTGCCTGGTTTTGTCCCTTTTACCTGCGAGCAACAGTCCCTCCTGTGCCAGCTGACCTTTGGCTCCTGAAGCAGTGGGCATCCAGAGCTCAGAACAGGCAGCTCCCAGTGCTCACTGACATTTGGGCAGCCCTCACAGTGCAGTGCTGAGGCTCAGCAGAGCACCACTCTTCACATAAACACAGCTAAGGTTTTGCCAAGATCATTGTGTCTAAACGTTGTTATTAACCAGAGGATAATTTTGAATAAAGCAGTGTGGTAAAGTCTTTTTTTAATAAGTTGCTTAAAGTTCTCTGGGGCCATAAACAGTGTGTAAACAAAGTTCAGAATGAATTATTCAACACCTAAAATACTGAAACTCACTGAGGCTTTCAAAACCAAAATGCTTCTAATTACGAACAACACAATTAAAACAGAACAAAGAATCATGAAATATCCAGGTATCTGTAATAACTTGCCAGTTCTATTTATGCAGTTAAGTTTTGTTGAAAAGAAAACCATTCTCCCCTTGCCTCTGCAGAAAGTATCTAGGCCACCTATGAGTGTTTGTCCCTTCAGGACTGCATGAAAAGACAATTTTGAGATGGCCCATCCATTTTTAATGATGGTGTCCCTTTTTAAATTAAATAATAATTTAAAAAAGGACACAGTCGACACATCCCAAGTTTTCCTCCTTGTCTGCACATCTCAGGTGACTAAGTGAAACCCTGTACTATAGATTCCATCTAATGAAGTTTGTTTCACTCCTTATAGAGATGGATCTTCAAATATTCCCCAAGGTAACTTTTCACAAACACAAACAAAAGAGTGTCAACAAAAGGAAGTCCAATAAGACCAAATTCAACAAGACCACAGCAACTCATTACACAGACTTATTTTTTTTTTAAACAAGGTATAAAGGGTGCCAGCAACTGAACCAATCTGCAAGTTTTTGCTGTTTTGCCAATGGAAATACAATTTTTAGTATTTCAAACTCACGCCATTGCTAATACACCCATTTAACAAAAGCTATTAGAATCACCTATGTTAACTAAGGAAAACCTCAGGGGTTTTTCTTTAGATTTTTTCAAAATAAAAAAGAACTCACCAGTAGGGACTGTTATTTATAAAATTTGTAAATTGCTAACAAGCAGCACAAAATGCCCCTCCTGTAGGTTCTGCTGCATTTCAATGCAGAAACGTGTAACCCAGAGCCTGTGTGCACTGGAACGCTTCACGGAGGAGGCTTTTTAATAGGTAGATGAATAACCTGGCTTTATAGTTTCCTATTAAACTTTTATATGCAGTTCCATAAGATCTCGTTCTAATATTTCAGATGTCTATTGATTTTGCTTCAATTTAATCTAGTGAAAGACTGTTTGGTTATAAAACATAACATTTCCTCCCATTAGCAAAGGGTTTAGAAGGAGCTGCAGACCAGCAGCGAAGCCAGGCAAAAGCACAGGGGTCACAGCCATGTCAGTGTCACCTCCTACGCCCTCAGTGCTCCTGGGCACAGCACCTGTGCCCACCAGGGCTGCTGGGACGCTCACCCCACGGAGGGCACCCCAGGGCACGTGCCTGTAGGATCTAAAGTACATGATGGAAAAGGGAGCAAAGGCACAAGGCACAGAATGCTTTAGCCCTTTCAGCAAATGAGGTGGGATTTGAAGCTCTGAGGTTGGTCATTCAGCAACGCAGGTTTGGAATTCACGCTCCCGCTCTCAAAAATCCCTGCTGATGTCAGAGAATCACAGAATATCCTGACTTGGAAGAGACCCACAAAAGTCCAGCTGGCAGCCCTGCCCAGGACAGCTCCAAGAATCCCACTATGCTCCTGAGAGGATCATCCAAACACTCCTGGAGCTCTGGCAGCCTCGGCGCTGTGCCCACTGCCCTGGGGAGCCTGGGCAGTGCCCGACCACCCTCTGGGGGAAGAACCTTTCCTGAGATCCAACTGAACCCTGCCCTGACACAACTCCAGCCATTCCCTGGGTCTGTCCCTGGTCCCACAGAGCAGAGATCGGTGCCTGCCCCTCACAAGCAAGCTGTACCTGCAGTGAGGTCTCCCCTCAGTCTCCTCCAGCTGAACTCACCCAGTGCCCTCAGCTGCTCCTCACACGCTTCCCCTCCAGGCCCTTCACCATCTCCATTGCCCTCCCTTGGGCACTCTCTAATGGCCTCATATCTTTCTGATATTGCAGAGCCCCAAACTGCCCCGACATTGCAGGTGAGGCCGCCCCAGCGCAGAGCGGAGCAGGACCATCCCCTCCCTCCCCCGGTGATGCTGTGCCTGATGCCCCAGGACAGGGATGGCCCTCCCGGCTGCCACGGCTCTGCTGACTCATGTCCAACCTGCCATTCACCAGGACATCCAGGTCCCTTTCCCAGCACTGCTTTCCAGCATCTCATTCCCCAGTCTGTATGTGTATCTGGGTAACTACTGTATTTCAAATAAACCTGAGCATGTAACTGAGAAAAGCTTATTTTCTACCAGGTTCCCTGGGAACACACATAGTTCTGTGTATCATCCAGTGCAGTAATGGTGAAAAAATACAGCACACATCAGGCATGTGATCTCCAACCATCCCAGCCCTCTGCCGGGGTCCTTTTCTCCTACAAAACGTTAATCTGAACAACCATATGAAAAACTACGTTGTGCAGCTAAGCATGTCTCATCCAGTTAATGAAAGCATCTCTTAAAATCTGAAGATTAAAGAATCAGACCATTAGATATGCAGATGTGCTTCTGCATGCTCCCCGTGCAATGTCTGACTGCCAGATTCGGTTTGTTCCCACTCAAACACAGCAAGAAAGAGCCTGCAGCTATCCTGTTTGCAGTTTGCTCCTGTCAAATCTCAGTGTTTAGCAAGGGTTGATTTACATAGCACCTGCATGGGAGAGCATCAGGTAAAGCCCACATTTCTAAAGACAGCAAGACTAGTAATTTAGTCATGGATGAGTCAGTAATTGCCCACCAGTTCAGCAGAAGGGCTATCAAAAGGGATGGAACTTTGCAAATAAAGTGTCAAAGATATTTTGGCTATCTGTAGTGAATAAAGATGCCATGGAACATTCTTCAAGTGAGGGTTGAGTCCAGTTCTAAAGCAGCTGCATTGCTTCTAGGTAGTGCTGAGAGCAGGTTCAAAAAATGCTCTACATTTCAAACCATCCAGTAACAGCTGGAATGACAGACACACACTCCTGGTCTGTGGTATACAGGTAATATCTAACACCAGCTATTCCATGGATTCCTACCAAAGGTCTGTCCTCAGTGGTATTTTGCCCATTTAGGGCTAATGCACCAATTGTATGGATGTATTATTGCACTTCTAAAAATTCTCCCAACACTCCACAGCAGTAACTGTAAGGACTACAGGGAAGATAATATTTATCTGAAATCACATGTCACATACAGGCATTTAAGCAATAATATGACTTATTCACATAACCAGGTTCATGAATTACAAATGCACAAAAAACATCTGTACATCCACTTTGATCTCCATGACCTTATTGCACAGTACAAAAGAGAGCTTCTTTGCCTTTATACACGTTTTCATTGCAGGTTTCCCTTTAGCATGTCCTGCCATGGAAACCTGCACTTTAAAAAGGATCAGAAAAATGATCCAGGGTTTACACACACTATTGACTGAGCAAGGCGAAGCCTGTTTAGAACTACTAGTAAAAGCATAACTTAGACACCACGTTGTACAGATAACATGTAAGGGATAAAGCCCCAGAATCACCCCGAAAGCCTGTTACAAAGGGGAGCGTGCCCTTTGGGATTTGCAGCTGAAGACAGAAGGCCTGTGTGAAGGCTCACTGCAAGTTAAAGACGTACAAGGGCCAGAAAGACAACTGCAGAAGGTGAGAGGTAAGACCGGAGCCAGGCCTACTATTTCAGACTGGTGTGGCTGATCCGTGGGAAGAGGGACAAGCACAGGTGTCCTACACAAGGTGAGAACCAGAGAAGATGTGAGGCTGAACCAATTCCACCACCAACACTGAAGGCATACAAGCAGACAGCAGGAGTACTAAGGTAGAGCTGAAGGAGCGGAACTTGACCTTGTAAACAGAAGCAGCTTGCCTGGATCAGACAAGGCTCCCACCACCTTGCCAGCCTCGACCATTCCATCATTCCCTCTTAGAAATATTTCCCTTATTCTTGTTCCTGTTTGAGAAACTAGGATCTGTCACTCAGCCCACTGTGGACCAAGTGACACTTCCATCCCAGGGGGCACAACGCAGTTTGCATGTATCATCTGTCAAACCAGCAGAGGATTCCAGCCCTCTCACACACACCAGATAATTCAGGCTCCTAGGAAAGCCCCACAACAGAGCCCATGGCGGGTTTTAGGAACATGCCCCTTAAATATATCACCCAGTACATCCTTATTAAATTAGCACTAGAACAAAACAACACCCACAGTGATCACGAAAGCTCTGCACAGCTTTGGTGCTTCAGTGAGGTTCTCACATGCTGCCACACTAGAGACTGGAAGACAGGAATAGGAATAAAGGAGGAAACAGTAGCAAATGGACAGAATAAAAGTACTCCCCCCACCTGCCAGTTCTAGCACTTGCAATGTCCTGACCTGCCCTGACTTAAAACACCACATTTAAAAAAAAAAAAAAGGTAGTTTTAGCTCTTGAATATACTTCCAAGTCTTCAAAAAATACCAAGAATGAAAAATAAGGGACTGCATCCCATTGAGGAAGCATGCAAAAAAAAAGTAAGCGGGTTCATTTAAATCCCATTTAAACTCCCCTCAAGAGTTTCAATTGGTCCAATATAATTGCAAAACAAGCCCTAAAAGGACACAATTAGCTACAGAATGCAGTTCATTGTTCACTGCATCCTGTTACCAGCTGAACATAATTTTAGCTACTAAATTGGTTCTTCTTTGTTTTGGCAATCAGATGATATTAACTTCCCCTTTGTTTTTTCTTTTCCTGTTTGTACACCTGCACTGTCAATGAGCAAACAGCAACAGGATTTAATATTTTATAGTTAACCTACAACTCCACACCTGTAAGGAGCAGAATGACAAAATACTTGCAAAGCCCTGGGGCTGGGAACCCCAAAACAACAACCAGACCAAAAAACCACCACAACAATCCTGACTTCTAACTTTAAGCTCTGATTGTAGTCACCAGGTAAAACAAAACTGGCTATTCTTTCGAAGTGCTGTCTGCTTCAGCTGCAGCATCCACGGCCAGAGCTGCCTCGCACCAGGCAGTCACATCAGCCCCTGACTCTCCAGCTGCGCAGTTCCAAGGGCACACCAGGAAGAACTCCATGGTCTTCAGTGCTTCTAGAACGGTACAAGTTTCGTGTTTTGGATGGAAGTCTCTTCCCCCCCCACCAAGCTGCGAGCTGTTTAACCATCCCTGGTATCAGAGGCCCAGCACAAGCCACAGTGGGTGGGTTAGGATCCAAGTGGCGGGAGCAGTTCCGCTGGCTCTGTCCCTCTGTCCCAGGCTGGCCTGCAGCCACGCAGCACAGAGCACACCCCGTGCCCTGGCGGGGACAGCCTGCTGAGAGCTGAGAGCCTCGTCTGAAATGCACTCTGGGCTCAGAACAGACCCGTGTGCAGGACAAGCCAAGTGACCAAGTTACCCAATGGCCTCAGGTGCAAAACCACCTCAGCCTGCTGTATCATTAGGAAATTACCCGAACAAAAGAAAACCTGATTTCAGGAGGTGAACACTCTCGAGGTGTGTCACACTAAAGAGTATTCATGACTAATTCATTAATTGTGGTAACAACGTGCTTCTCCATTACAGTCAAACTACCACCTTCAGAACACCCTCAGTGACGGCAGAGGGTTTATGAAGTACCTGCCCATACATTAGGAGCACAGGCTGTCCTGTCAGTGCAGCCCAAATACACTCGCTTCAGCACTTCCCATCGTTCACACCATTATGGCTGTTTTCAGAATAAACACTTCTCAAATTCCTCTCCCCGAAAGAAACATTCAGGACTGGGAGAAAAAAAAGTTAAGTCTACAAACTTATCCTATGGCACCGAAACAGGGATTTAAAATTGTGCATTGTCTTCTGCTCTTCTGGGTGGATTTCAGACATTCCTTTCTTATCCAGAACTGGAAGTTTTTAGTTCTGTCAAGACTGTATCCATAATAGCTTAATTTCAGGCAGCCTGACACATGCAGCCGCACTTATTTAGTCTGAGTTTAAGTACACACTGCAGTAGTTTAAAAGAAAAGGTCAAGCTCAGGATTTCTAAACTAAAGATCAAAATCTGCTGTCAATAGTTTATCTTTTCACTGGTGACTTGCACAGGAGCAGGCGAAGCAGCCAGCTCTTCCAGCAGGAGGTAGGGATTACCCTTCTAGTGATTACAATGCTTTTCTGAAATGCACAGTACTTATTAATGCATACATTGCTTTATTAGTGACCACTCAACAAAGCAGATTTGGGGCTTGGGGTTCCCTCCTCACCCCCAGATCTGTACTGGAGCACAGAAGACACAAGCCTTTACAAGTGCAGCTCTTAGGAAAAAAAACATGGAGCAAGTTAGAAGGTGTAGCTGAGATGATGCTCCTTTTCCACTATCAGCAGTTAAAGACTGAGTGTTCATTTCAATGTACTTCATAACCTCCAGTAATTACAGCTCTTTTCCTAATTGAAAATACGCAACTAATGTCTAGACCAATGGAAGCTCTACCAGAGAACAAGGATTTGTAACTACGTAAATAGCAGCTTTTAGCACTGTGAAGATTCAGGCCCCCTTCTCTGAATGCACCCCTTGGTGCCACTGAACTGCTCCACATCACTGTAATTCCATGTGGAAAACTGCACCATGCACAGCTGCAAGGAAAACGGACCCACTGTGACTGCCAAGATTAAACCATGGTTGGAGGTAGGTTAGACAGTCCAGAAACACCCGTTTAGCCCTCTCCTTTAGTGAGGGATGTTCACTTTGTCTAGAACAATACCAAATATGGGAATAAGTAGCCACTGCTTTTCTGTTTCCTCTCCAGTGTTCTTAGAACGAACCAAGAATAAAAACAAAGTAAATGACAGGAAGAAACCACTGCTGGTCATGAACTTATTCTGTATATTGAGCTCAGGTCTCTGTGGACTGGGTGTGCTGGTATTTGAGGCATTAAGAGCCCTGAAAGCAGAATTCCTATCTACCACTAGACAAGCTTTAGCAAATAGCACTCATGGGAACAGCGTTAAGACTTCTGGAGCAGTCAGCTGGGTCAGTGACACTGAGAACTGCCAAACTAAGCACTCCTCTCAGTATCAAAGCTGTCAGTTAACAATAATACCATCTACGTGAAATAATTAATCCATTCTCTGTGTGCTGCTGAAGTTCAACCGCTTTGTAGCCCCACAAAAGGCTCACACACTTCACTGCATACTCCTGAGACTGAGGTCAGTGGAGACTGTACAAGTCCTGTACAGAACACACATTCTGAGTGTTTGAAGGCAGCTTCAAACTAGACCAGATTAATCTCCATTACTGCATACGCTTTTTTAAACCACAACAGAACCCACTTCAGTTGTGTTAAAATGTAAGTTTTGCTAACCACATGTGATAGATGCTGATTTGGTATTTAAAGCAAGTATCAAACTGGGCACACTCTTTTCTCCAGTACACTGATCTAGTCCTTTTCTGCCAGGCAGATGTGTATTACATAGTGCTGTGAGGTAAGAGTTACAGTTAGAGACAGATATTTATGTTGCTTAAGAAAATGGCTTAGTTGCCAGAAACAGGTACTCAGCATTATCTCGAGTTTCACATCCTGGATACTCGGGCACTGTCAAGCTTTCTCTCACTTGCAGGTACACTTCTCATCTGACTTGCTCTGCTCAAGAGCCATCCCTGCCTTCTTTCTCAGCTGAAAACAGCCCCTACCTCGAATTCTGTGGTTGCAACTCAATGCTGAGACAAAAAAACAAGTAAAGCACAGCAAAGCAGCAAAAGCAGCGGCCTCTCCTATGATGAAGGCATTCTCCCAACTCTGCTTTAAATGGAGCTCCAGTTTTTGATCATTGGAGGCCAAACCTCAAATCAGACCTGCACAGATTCACACAGTGCCATAACAGGATCTCCACTTATTACAAAACATCCAACTCTTTTCCCCCACGTCAAGCCTAATTCTTCTTAAAAAAGCCCACAACATAGTCTGTAGAAGTTGCTGCAACTTTAAGGGCGAAGTTTGTTTGCTGGCAATCTATTCCTATAAGGCAGGATCACCACCAGCGGGGGCCTCGGATCCTTCCAGGGCTCTGAACACTGTTCCTGCAGGGACTCTTGCCCTCAGCCATTGGGAAGCACATGGAACACCCACCCAGGGACCTGCAGAGTCCCATCACCCAGCTGCAAGGAAAACACCAGCCCTGTGTGCCCATGCCACCCCTTCCAATGCAAAGGTGGGATTCAGACACCTGCAACAGGAACTCCCAGCTATCCCAGGAAAACGCAGGAAGAGGAGCTTTGCAGAACAAACAGCCACAGCAGAGCAAGGAATGGCGGACAGTTTGGGTAGAGCTCAGGATGGATTTATGCATCTCTAGCTCTTTTGCCATAGAATTCCCATAGGTTTATGGTGCTCCCCTGTAGCAGCAGGTCTGTACTTCCCCCTCCACCAGGGCCAGGCAATTCCAAAAAGGCACCTTACTCCAGTCCACTCGAGTCTTGCACACAAAAACCAGCCAGGATCCCCTCAAAAACTGAAAACATCCGAATTGCCCTACTCTGGGAAGCTATTTTTGCTTTCCCACTGCAAAGACCGGAATGTTTTTTGTAGGAATCTTTGGTTTGCTGAATCCAGCAATTACTAACCAATATAGCAGCTCCCAGTGTATACTTAAATTTGAGGGGAAGCACTGAAAAAGGCTTTGGAGACTACCAACAACACAGCATTGGGTTGTGGAAACGTGACTGTGCATAAGGCACAGTTTTTAAGTGAAGAAAAAAAAACCACCTGAAGTAATTCTGTTCTTAGAGGAACCACCAGATTTTACTCGGTGAAGTAAAATATTTGTTTTCATTGATTAAGGCAATTCAGAATTCAGGAACTAATCCAGTCTGCATGCAACAGCAGAATATTACATGTGGTACAGAAGCTGCATGTAACAAAGGCATGCTTTGTAATACACCAGTTTTCAATAGTATCCAAATGTTTAATTCAAATTGTGGTAGGAAATACATCAGAAGTTTCCTGACAGGAGGAGTGTGTCAGTCTCTCTTGCTTTCATAAAAACAGTACCACCAAGAATCAACAAAAAACACAGAATATGATACAAGGATCTAATATAACCATGGATTCCCAAAACTAATCATTTTTTCCCCTAGATGATTGCATCCTATCACTAATTCCTTCAAAAATATGATCTATATTTAGATAGACAGCAGAAAAAATTGCACAAAATTCATATTTCATAGGCATTACCAGAAGATACCGTAGAACTTGTTACTAATTCAGGCTATGTAGACAGCCAGTACCTCTGTGCTCTGAAAGCAAGAATGGATGGTTTTGTAGCTTTATATCCTTTCTGCAATCAGTCTCACCAAATTCTAAATTCCCCATTTAATTGTATCTGTAGAATAAATATGACTTTTCAATTACTGTTAAAAATACCTTTGCACATCTCCCTTTCTTTAGGTATGCACTGAATACAACTGGGGACCAGTAAAGGAAAACAAATTCTTTTGTGACTGATAAACAGACAAATCAAACACTTCTCAAATACTGAAAGAGAAAACAAATACTCAAAGCGTGCACTTGCTTTTGAGCCCCATGAAACGGCCTTTAAGATTAGGTTTAGTAGAAGCACTCCTTCAATATGCCTTGAGAGCACTGCTTTCACTGAGCACATGAAGTGTTTTCCAGTCCATACACCACAACATCTGCAGTGAGGCAGTGCAAACCCCAGGCATCAGGAGGTGCACATGCCAGCATGGGCCAGAAGAACCACAGCAGCTCAAAGATGTTTAAAATAAGCTTCTGTCCTTGGAACCTTCTAATAACGCCCCAGACCAGCAGCACTTTGATACCAAATGAGCTCTGAGTGTACAGGGGTCACAACCCCACGGACTCCAAATGCATTGGCAGCATTTGTTGAAAGAAATTCCAATACACTTCGTACCCGTGCACTTCTTTACGAAACTGGGAAAAACACAGGGTTAAAAGGTATTGCAAAAGCAAATTTGGAAGCTCTTAGGCATTTGTGCAGACTTGCACCCTTCAAGGCAGTAAAAAAAACAAAACAAAACAAGACGAGACAAGCTCTTGACTACCGCTTGGCACTGCAAATACATTACTGACAAGAGGTCCCAGCTTCCATCTTTTTGTGTTTCTGCTATTAGCAACATCCAACTCAAAGCACAGGAAAAGACATCAATCACTGGGACAGATAACAGCACTGGTAAGCTGCCTAGAATTTAAAGCCTCACAAATACTGTGGAATGTCAGACTGAAAGCAGAAGACAGTCCTAGGTGCAAGATCAAACATCAGACACCACATTCCATAAAACACAAGCAAGAAGGACTTTAAATCTTTCTGCGTGTTGAAAACATTTCCTTTGTTTTATAAAGGGTATCAGGCTGCACTGTTCAGACTTGAGTATGACTTCAACACTTAAATTAGACAAGGCTGACCAAGAAGTGGTTACAAACTCAGGCTCAGCTGATGACAGTGATTCAGTGAGTGGTTCTGAGCTGGCAAGGAAAAAAAAGCCCCACATTTCCTGTACAAGGACAAGTGCAGTCACCAAGAGACTGCCGGTCCTGTTTGAAGGATGCCAACAAAAACCTCTCATTTAGACTTCAGATCGCTGAACAAAGCATGAAAATAGCTTTTGCATAAACCATTTACATCCCCTTGTTTTGATGCAGGAGGCTAAAGAAAGACGTCTATCCTCACTCCATCCCCAAGCCATTGTTCCCCTGACAGCCAGAAGTGACTTTCACCAGACATTTCTAGCAGATGAAAAATCACCAAAACAGGAGGGCAGAGACCAGACCTACTCTGTAGTCCTTCTGACACCTCCAGAACAGTGTTGATCACGAAGCTCAAGATCTGCTATCGTCTGGCTTTACCTTCCAGGTTCACATCAAGTTGTTGAATTTAGCAAGTAGCATTAGCAGGTAATTCCTCACACTCACACCTTGCAAGTGGGCTCCCCGACAAGCATCACTTCTGATAACTCTGACTCATGCTCCAGTTACCAGCACTGCTTTCCTTATCAGCTTTCACACGGGCTTTGTTTAAAAAAACATTTTCAGATTCAATTCCGAATAGTTTTTTTAGAGAGAAACTTTACAGTTTATGAACCCAATCCATAAGTGGTTTTAATATCAATTAAATGCCACTGTGTCTTTGGAAAAAGAGCCTTGACCATACCATTCTTCCTAGGCCACCTACATCAAATAATCTTGGGTTTAGATGTACCTGCTGCTGTATACGATGCCATCCAACCCCAAAGCCATTTACTCATTTATAAGCACACTTAATAGATCAGGCAGAAACACCTGTCAGGTTCAGCGTGTGGGAAAGCTTTGACTAAAGACACCTTTTCCTACCGCAATAATGACTTAGTCAAGCAGAGAGAACGGATCCCGTGCACTGCCAGGGCTTGGCTGCACACCTGGTCTCCCCAGGGGCATGCACATTTTTCAGGAGGTGAGGGAGGAAAGCAGTAGGTGGAGGAGAGGAAAGCTAGAAAATGAGGATGAGTCAGGAGAGGAGCCACAGCCGAACTTCCTGGGCAGGACAGCAACTGGCATCTCAGGAACGTGAGGGAAGGGAGTAGGACATGGGAAAGGCTGAGCTGAGCCAGGAAGGGCTGACTGAAACGCAGCTCCTCACACCCAGGCTCCCCCAGGAGGCTGAGCCTGCACAAGAGCCCTGAGGATGAGGTGAAGGTCTGAACTACTCCCCGGAGTGAGACACAGCTCTCGGTTCTGATCCGACAGGGAGAAAATCCTTGTTTACCTTCTGTCCTATTTCTCTGATACAAATACATTTACAGCCATGTGGTAGAAATAATAAAAGCCAAACAACACGCTGTGGCTAAGAGTCCTTTGGCTACAGCATGTTCAAAAGTTAGCAGGCACCGCATACACCTGGAATACTTCTCCATCCACAGGCAGTAAAAAAGACACTTCCACCAGTTAATAGGAATGCCAGTGAAGTATGAGTGACCAGCATCAAGCAGGAAAGCTCCTTGACAGGCAGCAGGTAGTGAGTAAACGACCTCCAAAAGATATGGGGGAGAGAACCTTTATATGATTTTCCCTGAAAGGTTTAGCCCTTTATGCTGAGGCAAAACTTTGTTGCTCATATGCAAGGTGAGAGCATAAATAAAGTGGCTTCATTCAATGAGTTAACAACAGTGCAAGCCAGCCCTTTCTTACCAAAGCCTACGCCTGGTGATTTCTGTGCTTGCAGAGGAACTGAACTATTTTCCAAATCCTTATTTTTGTAACACACACATATACACAGACCGCTCCCAGTCCCAAAAACTGCTTCAACTTTACTGCTTCCAGTCCTGCACCGTTAACTCCCAGAACAAACCCCTTTTCAATTAGGTGCAAATTCCCTTTCTAACACAGCTCCGAACGCTTTCCAATAGCCACACACCACCTAGATCCAGGATGCAGCTTCCTAAAAAAGCAGACTGAAGTATTGCATTACAAGTGCGTTTTAGGAAACCGAAAAGGAAAGCAGATGAATTTGTCATTTATGAGCCGTTTATTGTGGCAACACCCAGAAGCAAAGGGTAAGCAAAGCCTGACAACTTGCAGGCCAAGCCCAGACTGGACTCTGTCAGGAGAACCACGTCGACCTGTGTCCGAGCTGTTCACAAAGTTGGGAACTCCAGAGAGCTCACTCCCAGGTCACCCAGGCTCCTTGGCAAAGGAAGTGCAAGAGCTGGGAGATCTGGAGGAAAGATCACCTCTGGTCTTTTTGCTCCCCTCCTCATCAGATGCAGCACCCAAGTTAGGTTGTACTAATATCAAGGATTCTTCTGTAGCAATGAAGATGTTAATTTACTAGCTATACATTAGTATTAGTAATATATACATGCATACTACATTAGGAGACAAATCCAAACACGGGCATTTCAGATGCCTCATCCTGAAATTAGGAACATAAAAGCTTTTGTTCTTTAATATAACTTGGAGAGAGCAGCGCATGACCACTTAGATCGATGTCACTTTTAGATTAACTCCTACAACTGAGAATATACTGGTATTTATGAAGCAAAATTAATTTTAATTATTACAAAAGGAGCTAATAAGACTCCTCTGAAGAGATGTGGGACTTTTTAGTGTTTCAAGCAAGGTAACATACTTTCCAAGTTAAGATGCGAACATGACCAAGATTTTACACCGAGAACTCAGAGAAGGCTTGACATTCCATGTGCTGGCTATCACAAAGGATCTACAGAGCTTGTTTTAACAACCCCCGTTCTGCATATGCAGCAATGCTGAAGAACAAGACGGTGAGACAGGAACCAGGTATCCCTTCAAGATAAAAAAAGTGGCTGCTAATGGTTTGGTTAAACGACTGATAGCAATGTCGCTCCATTTCCATCACAGAGGGCGAAGAAAAAAGCATTTCTGGAAGGCAAGAGATCTTGAGAAGAATGCTTAAGATGTACAGACATACACAATCACCTGTTCAGCTTTCAGCTGCACAAGCTGCATTTGAGGAACGTTCTGCATACATCATCATCTTCTGAAAAAGTGCTCTAACATACACAATATACCCATAAATCATTCTAGAGGTCCAAACTAGAAAGAAACAAAGAAAAGCATACACACAACGCAAGCCTAAACAAAACACATCAAGTATGAATCACCACCTTCACTACCGAACGTGCTACTGGGTTTTATTATATTTTATGTATCAGGCACAGAGAAACACCGCAGAGCTGGAAGACTTTGCCATTAACACACCTCTAGACATAACGCAAAGCACATGCTGTTACCCTCCCTAGGACCCCACATCTGGCAGAAAGCAAGGTTTGAGCTTGGGCTGCTGCCTGCAGCACAGACAGAAAAGCACCCTTCAAACACAGGAGCATCAGTGTCTTGCTTGTGACTTTCTTGCACAAAAAAAAAAGACTTAAGATAGTAAAAGGTCCCAGTTCACATCACGCATTAACTATTTCAGGACTGAATCCTAAAGGCCAGCAAGGCCTCTCAGGCTCATCCAGTCTTTCATAGCAGTCAAGACATCCCCAGCATCTAGCTGGACTGGGCTATAAATATCTGCCCTCTACTGATGTCAAGCTATGCTGAACTGTTATAAAAAGATTCCTTCTTAAAAATCAACTTTCCATCTTTGTTGAAGAGGTGGAAACACGAAGGCACCAAGTATGCCCAGACAAAACGCACACACCGACTGCAGTGTTACAGAAAACTGCTTAGCACTGAAATGCTGGTTAAAGGCAACATAGAAACACTTTGGTTTTTCAACCCAAGTAAATCAGACAACCCTGTCTTGCTCAACAACTTGTGAGTTAATGCAGATAGTGCTGATCCTGCTTTCTCTTGGAGCCTTCCCTTCTCACTCTGCCCAACAAATTAGTACAAAACTTCAGCAGTACTCTAGAACGCAGACTATGCAAAAGCCAGCAAAGTTGATCACTGATGGGTTGTTGTGCTTAGCTGTTTTTGTGGTTTGCTTTTTTTTACATAAATATAGTAGCAGTTTATGCCTTGGAAAATATTATATTTGCTGATTGACATTCTATGTTTCCTCCTTAAGAGAGTCAAAGCCAGCTGACAGTACTCAGGGGAACAATCTTTCCCTGACAACTACAGAGCTATTTTAAATCAAAGGTCCAAGATCACATTGTCACATTAATGTGACAAGATCATTTCTGTGACATGGTGCAGAGTCTCTACCCAACTCAGGATCCTCCAATGCACCTCCACAGCCTAGCCCACGACGTGATGAAGGTTCAAGCTCACATTAGAGCAGCAGAAGTTGCATAAAGTTCAGCTGACCTTACAATTCACTTTGAGCGAGTTTCAGCTTAGTTCTGCCAAGAGGTTTCCCAAGGATTATAGAGAGAGTCCTTCACTGGAGTGGGACTACTTGACACATAAATATCCATTTTTGAAGTCTTACAAGCTGCAGCTAAGCTGTTAAGAGGCTGATAGAGTTTTTTATTATTATTTTGAATTTAAAGCATGGGAACGCAAAGTTAACAAAATTGATGCATTTCAAGAGGAAAACATCAGCAGTTGCCAGATCTTCCTTAGAACTGTCAGCTTTAAGGTAGTTTTACCCCACTGTTGCTCATTCCCACCTTGTGTTGCCACGTACAGCCATGAAACAGCTCACCCATTCCATGTCTGCTGATCTCCTCCTGAAACCACACTGTTAGCTCGATACAGATATTAATCTGGATTAAAAATAAACCAGCAAAAAGGGCACTCGCATTGCTCAGTCGCACAGGGGTTCAGTCCTGCCAGCTGCCCTGGGTGGGGCAGTGCACCATGGCAGAGACCCGGGACACCTCGATGCGCTCTGCTCTACCAGCCCGAGAAGAGTGGGCAGCATCTGATGCCAGTGGTTACTCAGCACCCTATCACAGCAGGAAAGGGTCACTCTAAGGCCTACAGAGAAGATATGGCAGAAAAAGACAATTTAGAGAACACAAAGTACTCGTAACATTCTGCTGCTTTTCCCCTCCAGACATCAAAATTGTTAAGACAAATAAGGGCAATAATGTGAGGGTTCTTTATGCAGCACAGAAAACGAGTATAAAGTTTCAGGATATTAGCAATGTGATTCATGTTCAGCAGCCACTGTATGTCCTGCCAGGCAATCCTTCTGCCAGCTAAGTTACAAAATGCTACCTTCCAAACAATTGTTTCAGCATAGTTTGAAAAAGCAGTACTTTTGAAAACAATCTCTTCTAGTTTTGCTTTACTCATTACTTACCGACAATCTAAAAACGCAGTTCACATTAGCTTGAGATCCCCCAGTGAAAGACTACTTCAGCACCAAATTAAAAGCTGGAGGGTAACTGCCTCAACACCTCCCTGGAAAGGGTATCTTGGGGAAGAAACTAGTTCTCTTATTTTGACAAAGTAAAACTCGCAGACTGTATTACCAACTCGTTATAGGCACTGACAAAAATTACACTATGATTAAACCCTTTCATTAAAAGGGAATTAATGGAGCAGATCAGCCGGCAGATCTCAAGGTATTATTGCTAACAGGTAGACATCTCAGAAGCACCTGCACCAGGGCTTTCCACCCCATTTAACGTGTCAGCAGTCTGGGCCATGGCACAACCTCCACAGGGAGTCCACAGGTGTAGGTGATCCAGAAAGGACCAAGAAGCAAAGGCTGTGGCTGATGAGTTGATATGAATCACCTGGCACAGCAATCAACTCCCAGGGAACACACGCAGCTGGCTTACTCACAGTCCCTCACCAAAAGCAGGTTTGTAAGAGCTGGTGGTACCACATCCCTGATTCCACAGACACTTCGGCCTCCTAACCTCTGCAAGGCCTTACTTAAGGCAAAGGCTTGTGCTGCACACAGGTGTAACCAGGCACAACTGTGCGTGCCTCAGGAAGCCAAAGCACAGGCAATGGCAATAAGAGAGACATCCCTGAGAACGTACTGGAGGTGAAGCTCTGAACACTCAAAACTAAGTTAATCAGTCTTTAAAATGTAACCTTAGTTAAGCTTTAGTAGGAATATTGCAAAAGTTTTGCAAGTATCTTAACACTCAGATCTTTAGTATTCCGATTTTAAATAAACTACTTGTTTTAAAGTTACAGATTTCGGTCTAGTTTACTACCACACAGGGTTTTTCACTACTTACTCTATCTAGGTTCTTGCGTAACAGGTAGACACAACCCTTACGTAGATTACTTCAGGACGAAAGCTATTATCAGTCATCAGGAGGCAATTACTAAAGCCAAACCAGGTTTGCCTGCCGAACCTCAGTTTCCCCCCACTGATGTGTTTCACCCCATCCATCCATCCATCCATCCATCCCCTCATCCCCGGGAGCCGCACGTTCCGCGGGGGCCGGGGGACAGAGGGGACACAGGGCAGCGGGGGGCGCGGGTCTGCCCGCTCAGCCCCAGCCCGGCCCGGAGAGGCGTCACCTGTTGCGGCACCGCCGCGCCCCGCAGCACTCCCGCTGCCCCAGCGCACCCATCCCCGGCGCCGCGGGGCGGCGGCACGGGACGGGCTGCGGTGCCCGCACNGGCTGGGATGGGGATGGGGATCGGGATGCGGTGGGACGGGACGGGAGCCGGGGCTGCCCCGCGCCGTGGCCATCCCGGGAGAGCCCGGCGCGCCGCGGCCGGGACGGCATTGCCGCAGGGAACCCCGAGAGTGCGGCCCGGCCGAGCCGGGACGAGCGCCGGGCGGGACAGGTCGGAGCCGATGAGCCCCGGCGGTGGGTGCCCCCAAGAGCCGTGGTCCCTGCGGGCCCCCGCTCCAGCATGCCGTGCCTGCCCTACGCGAACAGCCCGGCCGTGCCCCGGGAGGCACCCTGTCACCGAGCGGGTCCGAAGCAGCCCCCGTGCCCGCAGGCGGCCCGCATCTGCCCCACGCTGGCCGGAGCGTCCTGACCGGGACACGACCAGCACAGCTCCCAGAGACTGCGCTGTCTAAGGGGTCAAACCACAAACCCACACACAGCTGAGGACTGGAGTCCTGTCAACAAACGCTTGAAGCCCTGCTGTTGGCTCTCATGGGTTCCTAACGCCACTTGTAAGCCAGAATAGAAATAAAGTGGAAACAACATGATGTAACAATCGTAACAACAGCCAGACTACGAGTCGCACGTTGATACTGCTTCCAAACCACCTTGACAAGCGCTCCCGAAAAGTACTGCTCCTGGTTTTCATCAATAGGTAGCACTAGGATTTAGCTTATTTCTGATTTGAAAGAAGTGCAATTATTGGGAAAAAAATAGGTGATAGTCTATACAGAATATATGTATTCAATTTTCATTGCTTTTATAAACAAAGACTCGCTTCCACGCTAAGGTAGAGATCAGGCATGAGTGGATTAACTTCTGAGTCTTTAGAGGGCAGTCCTGCTCTGGCAGGTGCTGGTTCTGCAGCCAGACCCGCCAGCGCAGAGGAAGGACAGTGCCACTCAGCACAGGCACATGGCTTTGTCCTCAGGGGCCTGGCTGCAGGATGGCTGTGATGGCTGTGATGGTGTGTACACATTAAACGTGGCTGGGCAAATGCTGCAAACTCAAACCACTCTGACGTGCACAACACAGAAATGGGACTAAACTTCAACTGTTTATGTGGCCCCCTTCTCATGTCCCACAGCCTTTGGTGGTTTGGATGAAACACAGCAGCCCTTTGGGCATGTTTTATCCTTGGTTCTGAAGAATAAACAAAACACTTCCTCAGCTCAGCTGGGTTTACACTATGTGGTTACTGATCATGTGAAGCTTGGCATTTCCATGGTGGATTGCTTGGATGTTAGCTGACACTGGTATGGGAGGTAGGAAATACTTTCATTGAGAAAATAGCTGGGTGGTAAATATGAGCTACAATAGCTATTAAAGCAAAAATATATCTGACAGTGCTAAAAGTGCACAGAACAGGAGATGAGTTTCACACTAATTCTCAACAGAAGGTGAGTAATAGCAGTTTCATGGAAAGAGCACAAAAATAATTCGCCTATTATTTCCTCAGAACATGGAAATGTAACATAAAATTATGAGACTCTGATAAAAAGCTGAAAAAACCCTGCAAGAATCCAGAGAGCATATGTATATTGGGCCGACAAAGGAGAGAATCTATAGAGGTTTAGTAGGGTTTTCTATTTGCTTTGGATGTGGGTGTTTTTAATGTATAGGTTAATTTTCTTAAGACATGTACATTTGTATGTTTACATACATACAAACATCTTTATAATGATTTACGAAAAAAGAAGAGAAACAAGGTTGTGGAAGAATAGTTAAACAGTGCCCTTACAGTGGCAGGCTAATGGAAAAAGTGTCCCGAGGTCACTGCAATTGATGGGTGCTACTGGGTCCATCTACTCTAGATGGACTAGAAGAGGGCTTCCAACAAAAATCCCAGAGCGGGAGGAATCAGTGCTCTGCATCGGCATGAGCCTTTGCTAACCACTGTGTGCACCAAGCACAGTCTGATTCACAATGAACTCTTTTCACACTTTTAAACATTCTGCTTATTTTCATGATAAACATCTAATTCCCAAGCTGACTACATGAAGTGAATGATACTTATTCAACACCCCTGCTCAGCAGCAGGGGCAGGCATTTCCCTCTGGATGTCAGGGGTGCTGTGCCTGGTCTGCACGGCCTGGGTCCCCCAGCCAGGAATGTACAAGTCACGTCTGAGAAAGGCAGAACCTGCTCATGCTGAGGAGCTCCAGCAGAGTAAAGAGGACCTTCTGTACTTTTAATGATGCACAAAACTTAGAAAAGGTGACATTCCTGTCCTAACAGTCACATGGACGGGTTAGCTTTCAAAGGCCTAACTTGCAAAGGTTTAAGAAAAATTCCCTGCATTGAGCCCCTGCGTGAGTTTTTTCAGCGTGTGTATTGTCTGACAGGATGTTTGGTTAGTAACACCTACCAGCTCATGCACGCAAGTGCTAACATCAAGAATTATTTTGAGGATATTTCCTAGCTGCAAGCAGTTGCAGCACTGGATCCTCCTGATGTTGATCACTAGTGCTAAGCTTCAGGAAAATACTTAAGGACAAACTTCATTTCAGTGCATGCAAAGGCTTACCTGGCTTAGCCTTTGGGGTTTTCAGAGGCTGGCAGAGGCTCAGCACTCACGGGAGTGACTCCAGCCTCTGCCCATCCCCTGCTCTGGAGCCCACTCTGCCCTGGGCAGTACCACAGGAGAGACGTGGTTGCCTCCCTAGCGCAGCTGGTGACTCAGCCGTGCCTTCCCACCCACCTGCTGCCTGAGTGCCAGCTCCAAACAGGAACCAGGCTCATGCTAAAGTGTAAAAACACGAACTGCCTGGAAAAAGAACAGGGTCTTTTCCCTCTGCAAAAGCCACACAATGTAACTTTCCCTTGCCCTCCATTCTCAAAACATAATTGTGGCTTCAGAAAGAAATTACTCTTATGAGAAGTCAGTGGATTTGGAAAAGATTAGACTTTTTAATTAAATAAGCACTGCTCTAACTGCTTTCTAATCAGTTAAAACTGACAGCAAAGTATAAAAAAAAGGCATTAGTGCTTTTCTCTTACTTAGAGACTATAATTAGAGTAAGTTTTATAAGCCACATATTTGTTTTCTGTTGACCAGAATCATTTAATTGTTTAATTACTGGCTGAAAGCTTAGTACATATAATAAAATAAGGCTTAGCACCCTTAACAAGACATCATACTTTTAGTTAGTTAAAAAGCCACACAATCTGGTAGTTCTTAGAAAGATGAAGGACTTGTGTCATAGAAAACCAGATTATATTAGATTAAGGAAAGTTAAAAAATGCAATGTATTTTTTTCCTGTATCTGCCCTCCAAAGAATAAACAGACACTTGTTAATCATAACATTTCCTTCTAAAATGCAGATGGTTACACTCTGCCTTCAGTTACACTTGGAGCATGGAGAATTCTACTTCCAGGAAATAAATGGATTCAGCAATTTCTTCCTGTGAAAGGTAGGGAGAAGCAAAATGGCATGACTAAAACAAAGGCGGAATTTCATGACTTAAAATGTGGTGAAATCACTTCAAAGATCAGGACAGGTTTCCATGGTGGGAAATAGTATAATCATTGTAGCTTTCTCTCACTCCCTTTCGTGTGCCTATCAAAATTTCTTCTTTCCTCTCTTGTTGGCCTCAAATGAGAGAAGCCCACCTGTTCAGAAAACATGCCTTTAACATGTTCAACGTGTCCATCTCAAATACCACTGGAGTAAAAAGTACAGTAACAAAGGCAACAGCCCTTTTTCATCTGCTGTTTGGTTTGCTTGTTGGTTTGGGGTTTTTTTTTGAGGAAAAAGAGCATGTGGCTCTTTCACTCTGGATCTGATTAAGAGATGCCTCAGATGTAAGAGATACTTGGAATTCATGGAGTTGAATTTTTCTCCAACTGCAAACCAAAACGTATGAATAATGCTGTTATTTGCAAGGCTGGTATAAATTTGGAAGAAGTCCACAAGGACTTGGTAAGCGAGGAGTTCTGCCTCCTGTGTTCCCATGACTGAATTCACTTAAGCTATGTAGGTTTACAACAACAAAATTACAAGAACTGTATTTTTTTTTTCCTCAAAGGGAGATTTTTTGAAACATTACACAAGCTTTCAAGATCAAAACTTTATGTTATGTTGGGCAACCTGATCTAACATCAACATTAGCCTTGCTTTGATCAGGGAGTTGGACTATATTCCTCTGAGGTCCCTTCCAGCCTAAATCACTCCATATCTGCAATTCTATGATTATTTCAAATGGGGGCCCATTCATGAGTTGAAGACTCCAGAATAAATTCGTATTATTGCTGATGTTGTATCTTGATAAAAAGGATTGTGATATGAATTTTCCTTTAAGAAAATAAATGTACAGGTTCACTATGAATTATACTGAAGTTGTAACAACATAAAATACAAGAGTTTAGTCTTGCTTTAGTCAGAAACATCCAGAATGTGATATAAGTACAAAAAATAAGGATCTCTGATAACACAACATGAAAAGAGCATCAGCGTGGCTCAAACCAAAGACATTTCACCTCAAATCCTGTGTCAGGCGGTGGTGGTTGGGATGCCTTGGGAGGAATTTATGTGTCACCTCCCCATCTCTCAGCCCCCTCTGTTGCCAGAGAAGGGCCACAGGGAGAAAGAAGACTGAGGGCTAGCATGGGGGCACCTTCTCATGTTCTTTTCAAGACTGCAGTAGGAGGTACAAAAGCTGTGTTTTTAAACTAAAATAACTTCAGTCGACTTGCTGCAACTAACAGTTTGCTTCCAAGCCCTGCTCTGCAGACATACACACTCAAGAAAACACGGAGTATCCGAGCAGTCCTTTGGCAAGAAAAATCCCTAAAGAGGTGCACAAAAACTACCCAGGGGCATGGAGCCTGGATTTGCCGGGTCAGGGGATACAGCTGTGCACACCAGCAAGTTCAGCAGAGGCCAGTGAGATGGTCAGGGCTGGATCCCTGGCGAGAGGCTGGGCATGCAGGGCCTGCCCAGCCCCATGAAAGCAGACTTTGGGGGACCTAACAGGAGCCCCCAGTGTCTGTGAGAAAGTCGTCAAGGTGGCAAAGTCAGACTCTTCATAGTGACACATGGTGGGAAGACAACAACATAAATGCAAACAAGAGAGGTTCAGACTAGCTATGAAGAAAATGTTCTTCCCCCAGCAGCCAAACAAGCATGGGAACAGGCTGTCCAGAGACGCTGGAGAGTCTCCACCCTTGGAGGTTTTCAAGAGCAGGTTGGGTAAAACCCTGGACAACTGCATTTGGCTTTATCAATGACCTCGCCTGGAGCAGGAAGGTGGCCAAATGTCCTCCTGGGGTCCCATTCCAAGCTGCATTATCCCACAATTCTGTGACTCTCCGTTCATGATTTTGAAAGTACCTATGGCATGTTTTCTTTCTGGCCCAATCTTTTGATGTGGGAATTACTTTAAAATAAATATGTCAGTCAGAATGTGGATTCAGACCCCGCCTTGTTTTTTACAGCAGTACGTGCACGGTATAACCCTTTCATCCTTTGCATCTGCCAGACCCCCAGTCCTGCAATGGTTTGTCTATACAACAGTATGGATGTAGTATGGATTTTAACTAAAATCAGAGACAATCTGCTAGTTCAGAGTGAAGTGGTGCAGTCTGTCTCGGATTTCACTTAGTCTTTGTTTACATAAGGTGATTGTACCTAATGACATCCAAGGAATGACACAAGCCAGGAACAAAAGTGAAGACAGACACACCCTTTGGACTTTGTTTCTCTAGTAATACTTTCTCTTAGCTCACACGCCTCTGCTGTGCAAGCAGACAGACCTCATTTGCTATGATATATAAAGTTTTACTGAAGCTGCACGTTAGGTCTTGTTTGAAAACGTAACCTGGAAATCTTACAAACAGGACTAATAACTGCCATTGATTTCAACAATCTTGTATCCTGACAGGACTCGATACGCGCTCTGGAAAAACCCATGCCTTTAGTCATGCTCTCGGCTGCTTTGCACCACTCGAAACTCGGAGTCAGCGCCGTTGGCCACCGCCGAACTTTCCGTCCGGGGGCCGCCGCAGCGTGCGGAGCCCTCGCCTCCCTGCCCGTGCCCGCCCATGCCTCGCTCCCTGCGCGGGGCCGGCCCCGCCGTGCCCGGCTGCGGGAGGGGGCGATGCTGCGGGCTCCCATGCGCGTTCCCATGGCGACGGCGTCCTGGCAACCGCGCCCGCTCCCGCAGCCCGGCCTGCGGCGGCCGCTCCGCTCCCTCCGCTCCCATCGCTCCCACCGCTCCCACCGCTCC